>JBBPBX010108213.1:0-11190 GCA_038048925.1 Garcialebias charrua
TTCGGGGCTGGTTGCAGGAGATCGGTAGTCCCCTTCATTTCCTGCGTCACTCGATTCTGGATCTGTACCGTAAGTGAAGGTTTCTCTGTACTTTCCTGGGTTCCCTTTGGGACCCCAAGCACTAGGACCCTGGTATGAGGCTGGTTTTATGGCAGCGCAGCCCAGCCCACTGCTGCCTCGCTCTTTTGGTATTACTTTGTTTCGATCTGCTCTTATTTGTTTGTACTGCCTCAGTTTCGCTAGTTCTTCATTATAATCCTTATATCTAGAGGCAGCTGTCACCGCAAGTGCTACAGTTACAGTGGTCCAGCCCACATCCATTTCCTTGGCCACCATTTTCACTAGGGGATCATATTCTTTTGATGGACTGATTATCGCTAATATTTCTCTAGTGGTTGTTACTTCAATCTGTTGCACCCACCATTTTAACCAACTGTGGATTTCAGTCTTTGTTTTTATTCTTGTCGGGTTTTCCCATACCTCTATTCGATATTTACTTCCCGCAGGGGTGCAATCAACCGTGCCCCATTTTTTTATTTCTTTATGTAGGCTTTCCCGCAAGGTTTTCTCATCCATTTTCGGGTAGTTTTGTTTGAACATTTCCTGTACTAGTGGATCCCAGGTTTCATACCCTCGGCCATACAGGATAACTTCAAGGCCTAATTTTTTTCCTTTTTCTGTGACCCTTGTTCTCTTTTGAGCAACGGGCTTCCTTTCTGTCTCAGATTCTTCCCCTGACTCCTCCGGAGTGTTTATTTCGGAGTCTGATCCATGCTCCGGGTTTTGTGTTACTTCATACCTTTTTTGCCGGTATTGTCTCAACTTATGTATTTCTTCTCTATACTCTTTACTCATCGGAGTTGCCTTAACATTTAAGTCTATCAAGTATACGCCTAACCCAGTTTCTTTGGACACCCTCTTTACTAGAGGGTCATAATCGGCTGATGGACTGAGTATGGAGTATATAGTCCCTTTTCTGTTCTCTCCAATCTGTTTTATCCACCATTGTAGCCACGCTTGGATGTCGCACCTGCTTGTTATCTTTGCCGGGTCTTTTACTACTATTATCTGGGTTCCGTGCGTGTCAGGTAAGCAGTAAAATTCTTTGTTTGCCTTTAGGTATGTCACCAGGCTTTGTTGTAGGGTCACTTCCTCAACGTTTTGGTTATGTTCCCTAAACATCACCTGAACGTCCCGGTTCCAGGTCTTAAAGCCATGGCCGTAAGGGAGAATTATAAGCCTTGGCCCTTCTGGTGTTTTTTCCCCTGGCGGGGGAGCTGTTGGATTTGTTCCTCCTTCCCCAAGTTCGTCATCGGTTTCCTTAGAGGAATCCGTCACGGAGTTCTGTTCGTCAGATTTTTGTTTTCTTATTGTTCTGTAAGCCTTCATTTTAATCAATTCCTCCTCGTACTGTGGGAGTATTTTGATTGCTTTTGCCTCAGGAGTTACGGGGGTACAGGCTATCCCCGATGCCTTAGCCACCCTCTTTACGAGAGGGTCATATTCGGCTGAGGGACTATGTAACATTATTATGTTTAGGCCATAAGGTGCCTCAATTTGCTGTACCCACCATTTTAGCCATTTTTTGGTGTCAGCTTTATGTGTAATCTGGCCTGGGTCTTTTATTACCACTATCTTACGGCCTTCTACTAACCCAGGACTACAGAAGATACCATTGTCTGTTACTTCCTTGGCAAGGTAGAGCCCTAACTCCACCTCACCTACTTTTATGTGGCCTCTTCTATATCTTATTTGAAGATTGTAATTCCAAGTATGGAATCCTCGGCCATACGGAATTATTTCTATCGGAATCTCATTCTTTGGCTCACCTTCTGTGTCCGGCTCTTGTTGGTTCGGATCGTTCGTTTTGGGCGGATCATGTGTCTGTGTTGTTGTCGCTGGTGCGGGTTTTGGTTCAGTTGGATCGTTCACTGTGGACTGGTCCTCCAGTCCTGTTGGTGCCGTACTTTCGGCCATTGTTCGTTTTTGTCGTCTCGAGTTTGTCTGTTTTCAAAGCCGACTGACTTTATGTCCCTGTACCTGGGATGAAAACAGACCTGCTGCTAATCTTACTCCGGATCTGTGGTCAGCAGATTCTTAGTAAGCCCTTTTTACCCCGCCCACTGCTGTGGAATTAAGGGGCACTTAGCTGATAGCTTAGACCAGCCGACTACAACTTCTCTACTCTAAGAGGAGTTGTTACTTCTGGCGCTTGTCAGTCCTTTGACGCACGCCTTTGTCTCTTGGGAGTCTTTATTCATAAAGAGGGTCCCTTCGTGGTCGCCATGTTCGCTTTTCTGATAATCGGCGAGGTAATCACAAGGTGCGTGACAAGCCCTCACTGCAGCCTACCTGCTAACAGGGTCTATTGAACTGTTCCCGGAGTTTGGGTATTACCTGTAACTATGTGGGACTGTTCCGACTAAAGGCTGGTAATAGGGGAATTCATCTGGGCAAATTCACTTCCTAGCATCCGCGAGCCACACCCCCTTTTTACACCCGGTGCCTCTCTCCACCTTAGCTGCTGGGGACCGGAGAGGTTAGCACAAGGCAACTCGTGTTAACGGAAGCTTCCCCTCTGTTCAAGCTGGCTATTGTTACTGACCCAGAAAGTTTTAGGATCCAGAAGGTTGGACCCTGGGGTGTTGTTTTAATATAACCTTAGGTGCTAATGCTTAACCTTTAAAAACCTCCTAGTATTTGATGTTGTTTTTGTGAACCAAACTTACATTTCCATGAACAAGTGGATGATGAATAAAAGTCAAGAATTTTACGTTTTGTTTATTTTAATCAATTATTTTGCAGGGAAGGATCAGCGTTTACAGCATAACAGTACAATTAATTATTATGATTATAAGTAAAGTAAAAGTATTAATTCACCAAACAATCCTCAGACCTGATGTTAAGTTGCTCGATCTGCACAGAGTCCTTGAGGAGGTTCTTTTCTGGAGTCCAGGCTGGAGAGACTCGGAGGGTCATCTCATTGATGTCACACAGTTAACACTTCCTCAATAAGTTTTATGCACGTTTTGATGATCCAAACAGGCCAACTAGCACCAGACTCACCTCATCACCAGACAAGGAGCACCTCAAAGTGACCGCAGCAGAAGTGAGAGGCAGTCTCAGAAGGATCAACCCTCATAAAGCTACGGGTCCAGACAACATCCCAGGGAAAGTTCTGAAGGAATGTGCGGACCAGCTCTGTGAGGTGCTGGCTGACATCTTCACCACCTCACTTGCACTGGAGTCAGTTCCCACCTGCCTGAAGACCGCCACCATCATCCCAGTCCCAAAAAGCTCCACAGTGACTGGTCTGAATGACTACAGACCGGTGGCTCTCACCCCGATAGTCGCTAAATGTTTTGAGAAACTGGTCATGTCCCACATCAAGACAGCCGTCAACATCAACGAGGACCCTCATCAATATGCATACCGTGAGAACCGATCAACAGAGGACGCCATCTCCTCCGTGGTCCACACTGCTCTCACCCACCTGGATCAGAAGGACTCATACGTGCGTCTGCTCTTTGTGGACTTCACATCTGCCTTCAACACCATGATCCCCCAAACTCTGATAGACAAACTATCCACACTTGGACTAAGCCCCTCTATTTGTAACTGGGTCTTAGACTTCTTAACAAACAGACCACAGTCCGTGAAGATCCACAACTTCTCCTCCTCCACCATCACCCTCAGCACTGGCTCTCCTCAGGGATGTGTGCTGAGCCCTCTTCTGTTCACTCTGCTCACATATGATTGTACAGCCACACATCCAGGCTGTCATATTGTTAAGTTTGCAGATGATACAGCTGTGGTGGGATGCATCACAGATAATGATGAATCCAGCTACAGACAGGAGGTGGAACATCTGGAGAGCTGGTGCAAAGAGAACAACCTTCACATGAATGTGAAGAAGACGAAGGAGATGATTGTGGACTTCAGAAGGAACAAACACACCCACACCCCACTGTATATAGGTGGATCTGCGGTGGAGGTGGTCTCCAGCTACAAATACCTGGGTGTACACATGAATGATAACCTCAGCTGGAGCAATAACACCACCAGCCTGATCAAGAAAGGTCATCAGAGACTCTACTTCCTCAGACGGCTGAGACGAGCCGGTCTGAGAAGCCCAGTCCTCACCTCGTTCTACAGGTGTGCAGTGGAGAGCGTCCTGTGCTCCAGCATCAACGTGTGGCATGGAGGCTGCACAGTTGCAGAGAGAAAAGCTCTACAGAGAGTGGTGAAGGCTGCACAGAAGTCTGTGGGAGTCAGTCTCCCCACCATCACAGACATTTACACCTCCAGATGCAGAAAAAGAGCCACCTGCATCATGAAAGACCTCACTCACCCAGCACACTCACTCTTTGCACCACTCCCCTCGGGACGGAGGTTGAGGAGCATCAAATGTAGAACCACTAGACTGAGGAACAGCTTCTACCCTGAAGCTGTCAGACTCATGAATAAATAAATAATAAGAATAAACACTGCAAAATGTCACATCATACTGATACTGATCTGTTTCTTGTTGCTGCATTCATCTGTGACCATATGCTCATGTTCGTGCTGCTGTTTATAATGATGTTTTTCTACTACATTAGGGCTTAGTGTATTACTAGCTGATGTGATGTCTCTCTTAGTTAATCCTAGATGTTATTATTGTCCTCTGTCCCCAGACGTCTGTTGAGTGTTGTAAGAAGAAGGGGGGATGACACACAGTGGTAAAAATGGACTTGTCCCAACTTTTTTGGGATTTGTTGACACCATGAAATTTTGAAACAACATATTTTTCCTTAAAATGTTACATTTACTCAGAGTAAACTTTTGATCTGTGATTTGTGTTCTATTCTGAATAAAATATTAGATGTTGGCACCTCCACATCATTGCATTCAGTTTTTATTCACAATTTGTTTAGTGTCCAAACTTTTTTGGAATCCGGTTTGTTAATGTATTCCTGTATTCCTGTTGAACTTGAAAAACCGTAATCGCTTACAGGGTGTCATCAAAGAATGCGGGACAATAATAGGGACTCAAATGAACATCATGGATCTATTTAAGTCCAGATCTACATCCAAAGCTAAAAAAAATTGGCAGATCCCACTCATCCTCTACACGCTCAGTTCAATCTTCTGCCTTCAGCCTACCTAAATGTAGAACGAACAGATTTTAAAACTCCTTCGTCCCCTCAGTTATTGGATTTTTAAACAAAAACTAGGTTTAAAGACTTATCTCCTTTTACATATTTTTATCTTGGAAATCTAACTTCATGTTTTTAAGGATGAATAGTTTGCTTTTATTATGTTGTACCTTTTTAGTAATGTTTTTATGTATTTTGTTTTGATGGTACTTTTTATTCTGTTTTATAGCTGTATGAATGTGCTGGCTGTCTCACCACCTCTACCTGTTGTAGATGAATTGCCCCTTGGGGACCTAATAAAGTGAACTTGAAACTGTGTGTGTGAATCTTTAAATTCAGTTCAGTTTATTTATATAGCACCAAGTCACAACAGAACTTTGCTGTACACAGAAACATTCATATATATTTTTTTTTTTAACTAGTTAACATTATTTATCTGAGGAGCAGACTGTTATGAATTTAACTCCATCACAGAACTCATCTTGAGCAAACATGAAGGTGACAGTGGGAAGGAAAAACTCCCTCATGAGAAAGAAACCTTTAACAGAACCAGGCTTAGGACAAGAGGTCATCTGCTTCGACCAGCTGGGTTTGAGAGGAACAGATACACAATGGCAGGTCAAGAATCACATGTTAAGATAGAAATATCTAATGAAAACTATTCAATTGTAATAATATAGGCACTTAGTCAGTTTACTGATTTACCTATACTTAGATGTAAATTTGAGCAGACTTTATCTGACACAAATTATCATCAAATTTAACGAGTTCTCTCTTTTTCAGTTTAATATTCAATAAATCTGTGACTCAGTGATGAGATGTAAAAACAAATGAAAGTTAACTTATGTTGAAACAGCAGAACTGAATCATTTAATAACAAATCATTAAATTACATCACAACATATTTACAGATTGGATCGATCAGGTTTCCTATAATTAACTTTTCAGCAGATTTAAACATAGGAACAACAGAACACAAGTTATGGGTCTTTGTATAACTTATCTCTGTAGGCACTTAAAGTTTAGTTAACTGGCTTAGGAAGATAAAAAGTTTAGGAGGAGAATGGAAGAAAAATAGAATGAATGGAGTAAAAGTTATCTGAGGAATGTATGGACCAGACTGGCACATCCTCTGCTGGCATCAGCTCGACTCGTCCATCCACGTTTGTAAACAAACAGCACTCATTACCGTATTTGCCGGAATATAGGTTGCGGCTTTTTATCATTTTTGCATGCCCTGCGACCTATATTCAGGTGCAACCTATTGATGGCTTTTTATAAAATAAGCTGATTTGTAATCATTTATTAACAAAAATTAAACTGAGACACACTCTTACAATAATGTCAGCTAACAAATATATATTTTTAGGTGTTTATCCTGCTAAAATTATTCATTTATTAAAGAAAAGTTCAGCTCAGACACATATTTGCTATAATTTTTATCAAACAAATAATTGTTTTTAAGTGTTAATCTTCTTAAAAGCCTTGCTGTGCGCTCCTGTGGAAGAGACATTTGCAGCAGAGCTAAACACGGTCCACATTTTGACGTAGGTGCGACCTATATTCAGGTGCAACCTATATATGGATTTTTCCAATTCTTTGGCAATAATTGGACAATGCGACCTATATTCAGGTGCGACCTATATTCAGAAAAATACGGTACCTTTGAAGTCTTCTTCTGGTAAGAGAGGGTTTCCAGACGATGGACAAAGACAGTTTGTTCGTTCCGCTCTCTCCAACATCAGGTCGCCGGTGTGCTTACACTTTCTGTGTACCAGCGTCGGCGTCAAACCAGTCAGAGTGATGATGATGGGTTCTGGTTCAGCTTTTCAGAATAAACATTCCTCAGGAGGAATTCTCACTCAAGATGGAGCTTTTTACAGCTCGAAGTGAATTTATAACTGACATGTTGTAAATCCTTCACTGATAACGTGGACCTTTGGCTCATGGTCAGACGTTCAATCAGCTCTTTGGGGAACCTCATGGCTTGAGTTCCTCAGCAGACTCTGACGAGCAGACAGGAAGTGAAACCTTAAGAAGGGAGCGGTGAGCAACGTTACGTTCAGTTCTTTCACTGGTTTGTGTGACCAGTGAGAGAGAGACGGAACGCGTGAAGGTCATTCAGGGTAGGAAGATACTTTCCTTTTCTGGACAAGACATCCCCCTCTCCACCTCTGTTACTAATCTTGGAATAAAAATGGACTCCAATCTTACATTTGAAAATCACATTAAGCATCTGTTTAAAACTTGCTTCTTCCATCTTCGAAACATCTCCAGACTTCGCCCATCCCTAACTTTTTCCGATGCTGAGAAGCTCGTCCATGCTTTTGTCTCCTCCAGGCTCGACTACTGCAACTCCCTGTTTATTGGAATCCCTGGCAAAAACCTTCAGAAACTTCAATATATTCAAAACAGTGCAGCAAGGATCTTGTTGAGAGTTCGTAAATTTGAACATATTACGCCCATTCTCCATAACCTTCATTGGCTTCCTGTCGCCTACAGAATTCAGTACAAAACTGCTCTCATTACACATCAATGCTTACATGGAGCTTCACCAGATTATCTGAAGGATATTCTTATTCCATACTCATCCACCCGGTCGCTGCGGTCACAGAACAGTAATCTCCTTCACATTCCGAGAACCAAATTAAGGACCATGGGAGACCGGGCTTTCAGTGTGGCTGCCCCCCGCCTGTGGAACTCTCTTCCTGACTGTCTGAGAGCCCCACAGTCTGTGGTTGACTTTAAGAGCGGCTTGAAGACCTTTCTTTTCAACCGAGCATACTCTACCTCCTCATGATTCTACTTTTGATCTTAGTTCAAAGTCAAAGTCAAAGTCAACTTTATTGTCAGATCTGCAATATGTACAGTGCAGGACATACACAGGACCGAAATTGCGTTTCTCTCAGTCCCTCGGTGCAACAGTAAACATCTAAACATTGAAACACTGAAACATATAATAATAGACATAAGCATAAAAATAGTAAAACTAACACTGTCCTGTGTGTTTTTTTTTTTGTTTTTTTTTGCATAGTGGTATAAAAAAAGAGTATAAAAAGTATAACTAAAATAAACTAAAGGTTTCTAGCATTGACATTTGCAAAGTGGCAAAGCAGCGAATGAGTCAATGTACACAGTATATGTATGAGGTAGTAGTTGATGTTGTTGTAGAGGCAAAAAGTGGCATATGCAGTAAGGCACATTGGGCATCCCTAAATAAGACCGTTCAGAGCACACTGTATATGTACCAGCAGTGGTGTAGATATTAAAGTAGTGTAAATAAATGTAAACAGTAGTAATTACATGTAAGCAGTAGTAATAAAAGTAAACAGTATTAATAAATGTAAACAGAGAATGTAAACAGTATTATGATTATAGGCAGTGATGTAATACAGACATTAGTGCAATTATGAGAAGTAGTGCAAACTGTATGAGCACATGACCGAGAGTTTAGTGAAAACCCGTTTGGTGACACAGAGTCTAGTGTTAAAAACTTTGTGTTGAGTGATAATATGTGAGAAAGTTTTAGTGTTAAGGCAGTTCAAATGGGAGGGGAGGCAGAGCAGGCAGAGTGTTTAGCATTCTGACTGCCTGATGAACAGAGCTGTCTCTCAGTCTGCTGGTTCGAGCCTGGAGACTCCTCAGTCTCCTTCCTGATGGCAGCAGTCTGAAGCAGCTGTGTAGTGGGTGTGTGGGATCACCTGCCATGCGGTGGGCTTTCCGAGTGAGGCGTTTGCTGTGTAAGTCCTGCAGTGAGGGCAAGGAGGTGCCCACGATCTTCTCAGCTGCTCTCACAATGCGCTGGAGGCTCTTGCGGCAGGATGCAGTACATGCACCAAACCACACAGTGATGCAGCTGGTCAGGACACTTTCTATGGCACCTCTGTAGAAGGTGCTCATGATGGGGGTTGAAGCTCCAGCCCTTTTCAGCTTGCGGAGAAAGTAGAGACGCTGGTGAGCCTTCTTTGCCAGTGCTGCAGTGTTCCTGCTCCAGGACAGGTCCTTTGAGACGTGCACTCCCAGGAACTTGGTGCTGTCTACTCTCTCCACTGCGGTGCTGTTGATGGTCAGAGGAGGATGTTGGGCATCCCTCTTCCTGAAGTCCACAACAATCTCCTTTGTCTTCTCCACGTTGAGAGTGAGATTGTTGTGTCCGCACCACAAGGCCAGGCGGCTCACCTCGTTCCTGTAGTCCGTCTCATCGTTGTTGCTGATGAGACCTACCACTGTTGTGTCGTCCGCAAACTTGATGAAGTGGTTGGAGCTGTACGATGGTGTGCAGTCGTGTGTTAGCAGGGTGAATAGAAGGGGGCTCAGCACACATCCTTGTGGGGCCCCTGTGTTCAATGTGATGGTGCTAGATGTGTTACTCCCGATCCGTACTGTCTGTGGTCTCCCGGTCAGGAAGTCTAGCAGCCAGTTACACATTGAGGTGTTCAGCCCCAGACTGTCCAGTTTAAGGATGAGCTGTTGGGGGATGATGGTGTTAAATGCCGAGCTGAAGTCGATGAACAACATTCTAACATAGGAGTCCTTCGTGTCCAGATGTGTGAGAGCTGTGTGAAGGGCAGAGGAGATGGCATCGTCGGTTGAGCGATTAGGTCGGTCAACCGACGTAGGTCAGATTAGTTGATATTGTTATTGATTTTACTTGTTTTATTACTTGTTTTATTGACATTTAATTCTGTTGCACTTTGTAGCACTTTGAGATTTTCATTAATGAAAAGTGCGTTATAAATTGAATTCATTATTATTATTATTATTATTATTATTATTATTATTATTATTATTATTATTATTATTATTATTGAAGATAGTTTTGAGAACAGAGGGAATTGTTTTTAGAAACGACAGGAGACAGGACGACAACTTATGTCTACGACTTTTCACTCTGTCCCTAAACATTTCAAACAAATACTAACAGATTATTCTGACTTGTTCTTCAACTTTAGACATAGTTCTTCTGAATAGAACATACAGTTTGATTCATTATATGAAGAAGTGATCAACATTGGTACAGCATAAACCATGATCATACAGCATATTGAAGAATAACACTGCTCATATGAATAACCAATAATCATAAAAATGACAAGATATAATCTGTTAATTAATTCTGAATTACCACAAATTAAAAGGAAGTCTCTTCTGATTTGTGTCTCTTGATTCAACTAAACTGGAATAAAACAGTGATTTTTGTCCTTCACTGTAGATTTTCAGAGAAAAGGAGATTCACTTGAGAGCTTCAGTGAAAAGATGAATTCAGGTGTTTTCACCGACAGTTCAGAGACCACGGTCTGTTCCACTACACAATTTTAACAATTCATTTAAGGAAATGAAGTCAATTTGTCCTCTAGTAGTCTAAGCCTATAGCAGCATAACAAGCCAACCCTAACCATAGGATTTATCAAAAAGGAAAGACTTGAGCCCAGTCTTCAAACTGGACAATGGGTCAGCCTCACAGACAGAAACTGGAAGTTGGTTCCACAAGAGAGGAGCCTGAGAACTTAAAGATCTTCCTCCCATTCTGCTTTTGGAAACGCTAGGGACCACGAGTAAACTTGCAGACTGAGAACGAAGTGCTCTGTTAGGAAAATATGGAACAATAAGATCTGGAATATAAGATGGAGCTAGGTTGTTGAGAGCTTTGTAGGTTAGAAGTAAGATTTTGAATTCTATTCTGGATTTGACAGGGAGCCAGTGGAGAGAAGCTAAAACTGGAGAGATATGATCTCTCCCACTAACTCCAGTTACGACTCTGGCAGCAGCATTTTGGATTAACTTTTAGTGATATTACACAGGTAGAAGAAGGTGGTTCTAGTAACATTTTAATGTGGGGATAAAAGACATGTCCTGATCAAAAATAACACCAAGATTTTTAACATAAGAACTGAAGGTCAGATTATTGTCATCCAAGGAGGGTGAAAGACTGAAAAATTAATTCCTAAGATGCTCGGGTCCAAAAACTAAAACCTCAGTCTTGTCTGAGTTTAAAAGGAGAAAATTAAGGGTCATCCAGGTTTTTATGTCTTTAAGACATGCATCTAAGTAG
>JBBPBX010108214.1:0-11189 GCA_038048925.1 Garcialebias charrua
TTCATTCATTCATTCAACCTTTATTTAGTCAGGTAAATCTTTTGAACCTCATGGGCTCATTTACGAAAGCGACCTGCTAAAACTAAAGAACAATGAACAGCAATGGTAGAATTTCCTTAAACAATAAACAAACAAACAATAAACAATAGAAAACAAAAGAGAGAAATTTTTTTTTTTTTTTTTTAACAAAGTATCAAAAAACTAGCAAAACATTATAAGGTAGACGTATAAAATCAAAGACAGGAACAAATCTGCATTGGTTTTTGCCAGGATTCCAACAGATTCTGAAAACCATTTAGAGAAGTCAAGTTCGAGAGCTTCAGATCTTTTTGTAAGATATTCCATGAAGCAGGAGCGGAGTAGGAGAAGGCCCTTTTTCCAAGTTCAGTCCTCACTGATGGAACACTGCAGGTAATGGTAGCAGATGGTAGCAGAGATCGACACTTCATCAAGTCTTCAAGTCGATGAGATATCCAGCTGCGTGCATGCCAACAGGGCAAATTGGCTCGCTTAAAGCCTGTCTTCTCTTTGAAGAAATGTTGTCAAATTGTGTTGAGGGACCAACTGATCAAATCAAGTCCATAATTATGGTTCGGAAGATATGTACAGAGAGGCTCAGAAGCAGCTTCACAGACAGACAGAGCAGCAAAGCAAAGCGGAGAGGGAGAGGAAATGCGTCCGACCTCGGCAGAAGCAAGTGGTGAAGTCTTCTTGTTTGTATTTGGTCAATCACAAATGTTTCTGTAGAGCGACCATCAAATACTGCTTTTCTTTTCCATCTTGTCCTGTACATACAGTAGCTGTGATGTTTTTCTGCCGGAAGGATTATTGTCACCCAGTGAGCAGTATGGTGGTTTATTTATAAACAAAAACCTGGACGATTCATGTGGTCCTGTATGCTTCAATTTTTAAATATATATTTGATTAGTTCAATTCAGTTTATTTATATAGCGCCAAGTCACAGCAGAAATCATCTCAGGGCATTGAACAGAAACATTCATATACAGTTTATACAAAAAAACAAGTTAACACTATTTATCTGAGGAGCAGACTGCTTTGAATTTAACTTCATTGCATAACTTTCATCTTGAGCAAGCATGAAGACGACAGTGAGAAAAAAACTCCCTCATGAGGGGAAAAAAGGCACAAAAAAGCTGACGTTGCAGCAAAACTTACAGAAAACCAAGGAGGCGCTAGAACGTTGGCAGGCAGCTCTGGTAGCAAAATGGCCGTCCACCTGAACTCTTGCCCCACTCTGAACGGTCCCCGGGCCGTCCACCTAAACTTTGGCCCCACTCTGGACATCCCCGGGCCGTCCACCTGAACTCTGGCTCCACTCTGGACATCCCCGGGCGGTCCACCTGAACTCTGGCTCCACTCTGGACGGTCCCCGGGCCATCCACCTGAACTCTGGCCCCACTCTGGACGGTTCCCCGGGCTGTCCACCTGAACTCTGGCTCCACTCTGGACGGTCCCCGGGCCGTCCACCTGAACTCTGGCCCCACTCTGGACGGTCCCCGGGCCGTCCACCTGAACTCTGGCTCCACTCTGGACGGTCCCCGGGCCGTCCACCTGAACTCTGGCTCCGCTCTGGACGTCCCCGGGCCGTCCACCTGAACTCTGGCTCCACTCTGGACATCCCCGGGCGGTCCACCTGAACTCTGGCTCCACTCTGGACGGTCCCCGGGCCGTCCACCTGAACTCTGGCCCCACTCTGGACGGTCCCCGGGCCGTCCACCTGAACTCTGGCTCCACTCTGGACGGTCCCCGGGCCGTCCACCTGAACTCTGGCCCCACTCTGGACGGTCCCCGGGCCGTCCACCTGAACTCTGGCTCCACTCTGGACGGTCCCCGGGCCATCCACCTGAACTCTGGCTCCGCTCTGGACGTCCCCGGGCCGTCCACCTGAACTTTGGCCTTGCTCTGGACAGTCTCTTGGCTGTCCCTTGCTCTGAACGTTGCCCAGGGCTTTTGATAGAAAATGCTTGTTTTGGTTTCTCTTGCTCCCAGGTCTAGCCCTGTCGATTTTTGTTTAGATTTTGTTCATGCCCTCCATCCTTATATTTCCCCCTTCCTCCCGCCCGTTCTATGTTTTTTCTGTGTTTTAGGGGACGTCAAGAGCGGTCCCTTGAGAGGGGGGTTGTGACAGGCTCGGTCCCTGTCTGTTTCTTTATATTTATTTGTGTTCCCCTCCTGTCAGACTTTTTGTTAATCTGATCTTTGTGATTTCAGTTCCTATGTCTCTGATTCTGTTTTGTCACTTTCCATTTCACTCCTCAATCTGCCTCTCCAGTCTTTATTATTCACACCTGTTCTAATCAGCCACCTGCCCATGTTTCTCTCATTATTCACTCTCCCTCTGTCTCATAAAAAGCCTTTCTCTCCTTCAGTCCTTGTCCGGTCATTGTTCTGTTAACATAGGCATCTCAGTCCTTCTCTGTTCCTGTTCTTTGTCTGAATCTGAACCCATCCTGTTTTGCTTGCCTGTTTCCATTTGTAAGTTTTTGCTGCCACGTCAGCCTTTTTGTTTTGTTGTTTAAAATAATTTGTTTGTATTTTAAAACTCCTGCTTTTGCTCGCCTGCTTGCACATGGGTCGTAAACACAAGGATTGTGACAGATATAGTGGTGAGTAAACTTAATCATCCAGATGAATAAACTACAAAAATGGTTAAATCAGGTCATCTGGACAGATTATTTTTGGAAGAAACGTTTCATCTTTCATCTCAAGGACTTCATCAGTCTGAGGCCTGCCACCAGGATCTGTCTCATTATAGCACCTCCTTGATGAGTTTCAAGCCAGTCTGCTGTGGAGTTCACAGAAACTGCTTTACACATGCAGAAAGGACCATCAGACGAAAGAAGGGGTGTCAAACCCACTTACAAAATGGGGCCACGATTAAAACCTTTTTCAAACTAAGGATCGGTTTCAGAAACTACATTATTAACTCAAATTAGATACCCAGCATCTTTTTTAGTTGCAGGTTCCTCTATAAGAGTTTGTTTGGTCTCATTTGACATTCTCTGTTGCATTTTTGACAGCATAATCAAAGATACAGTATTACTGAAAAGAATTAAAGAGATAAAAGTATTTTACATAAAAAAAAACATATTGGGGGCTAGATTAGATATTAAGGAGGGCCACATTTGTCCCCCGGCCTTGAGTTTGACACATATGGTATAACGCAATCAATCATCAGTGCAGAACAATCAAATGTTACAAGTAAAATGGACGCTTAGCTACTACTACTCACCAAACCAGCCTGAGGATTTTTTTGTGATTTATATACCGGTACCTGGATGATTGAGCTAACACTATATTTGAACCATTTGGGCCAGGTTGTCCTCAGGCTGGTTCGGTTAATAGTAGCTAAGCAGCCATTTTGCTTGTAACATTTCCTCGTTCTGCACTGATGATGGATTGTTTTAGACTAAGGGCCAGTTTACACGGCGCGTATTTTGAGTGTAACCGCTACTTTCTCTTTGCGACTTTGCTTATCGCCTACACGACGCTGCTGGCCCCCCTCGATGACACCGATACTTTTCTGACCCTGCTCTCAAGGTGGAAGTTTTTCGCAGACCCCCCGTTGATAATGTAAACATCTCCCACTGGAGCTTTTGTTTGAACACATGCACGCAGCACGCACGCGCAGACAGCCGGCATTTTAACAATGGCGGTGGACTGGACAGTGGACACACGCACCACTTTCTGAACTATAGCTGATGGAATATATTTTGATTCTCATATTTAATTATTCTACACCTTACCTGCATCTGTGTTGGAAGAGAGCCAGCTGCCTGGATCCAGTTGGCTGTTAACGAGGCAGTCGGACATTTCACGTGTCACGCTGCACTATAACATACTAAATGTGCTATATATTAACAGTTTAACAATAATAAACAGTATTTATGTTAGCGTGGGAGATATTTACATTTATCTGAGCTAAATGAAGCTATCTGGACTCGTTACGTCATGCCTAACATGCTGCTGAAAATGAAGACACCAGGTTGATTTTTTATTTATTTATTTATTCAACACCACAAACTCATGTCACAAACACTGAGAATTAAATTGAACACTTTTAAAAACACGTTAACCGAACTTTAATGAACTGGACTCTGTTGTTTTCATCCCACTGGACCCACATCCGAACCGCCGGTCCGCTTCGTGGAACAGCTTCGACCTCGCAGGAAAAAAATAAAAATAAAACCTCAGTTGGTTGTTCTGTGATCGAACTAAACACAAGGAAAGATTATTAAGAACATGGTTTACCTTGTAGCGCTGCTGTAAATCAGCTGATTCTCACGGACTAAAGTCAGACATGTTGACTCGGTTCCGGTCCAGTCAGCAACTGGTGCGCAGATGAAGCGGCCCCACTTGGTGTCAAATCTGTTGACTCTTATCCAAATTCCAGCTTTAACTTGTTGACAACAACTTGTAGTAGCTGAACTTTTAGCCAGAGAGGAAAACAGGCTGCCTCGTGTGCTTTGTTTACCTCAGGCAGCAGTGGCACGCATGCGCAGTAGTGAAGGTTCCAAAAATCACAGCGCCATCTAATGGCCCAGCATGGTAACTACAGTAAATTCATGAGTACGGGGGGTGGGGGGGAGAGAGTCGTATCCACAGAATTCGCCCATGTCAACGCAAAACTTTCAACCTAATTAACATACCCAAAAGTTGCGTTTCCCCCACACAGTGTCCATGTAAACAGGGCCTAATGGTCATTTCTGCAGTTTCTGTGAACTCCACAACAGACTGGTTTGAAACACGTCAAGGAGGTGCTATAATGAAGCCGATCCTGTTGGCAGGCCTCAGACTAGCTGTGTTTACATGCACAAAATACTTTGACCGGACTGAAATGTTTTCAGATTAAATTATTCGAACGTATCGTTTACATGAGCACAATCTGTTCACGACAAGCTTTTACATTCGGTGGGCTTTTATTCTGAACAGAAGTACTGACATGCGCAGAGTGGTAAAGCCTCCTTAAAAAAACACTGAAGAAGAAGTTCTACTTCTGGGATGAACTTAAACAAACCTGAGCGTCCAAAATGGACCTGCGACAGGTTTTAATGACGGTGGAGACGTTACTGCACTCCCCGACTGAGCTACAGGTAATACAGATCATTTTGAGCTCTTTCAACAGTTTCTAGTAGAAATGTTGTGTCGCTCACCACAGCTTTACTCACCGGCATGCTAATATTATTAGCATTAGCCAGGCAGAAATATGTCATGTAGACATAGGTCGCACATGCACAGTCAGGTCAGTTTTCCACAATCGGAAAAAAATGAACAGATTAAGTTTTTACATGCACACCTTTCAGATTATGAAACAGCATAAACCACCCGTCCCCTTCTGATTACAAATTCATTCGGATTGAGTGGAATCAACAAATAATAATCCGAATGTGGTGTTTACATGACACATTTTTATTCTGAATGGCCGTTTGATCTGATTACTTATGTTCATGTAAACATTAGCTATGTTTACATGGGCAAAATTCTGTGACCGGATTGAAATGTGTTCTGTTTGCATAATTAGATACAGTAGTACCGTTTACATGGGCACAATCCGTTCATGACAAGTGTTTACATGCAGCAGGCTTTTATTCTAACCAGAAGTTCTGACATGCGCAGAGTGGTACACTCCCCTTAAAAAAACACCGAAGAGGAAGTTACTTTCGTGAAAACCACAGAAGAAGAAGTTACTTCCGGGACAAAAGTAAACAAACGCGCCAAAAATAGACCCGCGCCAGTACTGGGATTGTAATGACGGCGATGGAGTTGTTACTGCACTTCCTGATTGAGCTACAGGCAAGCAACGCATGCTTTTAGTCTTTTTATTCGCAGTATGAGAGCGCTGGAAAAGGAAACATGTAGGGGAGGGGTGCATAGCGCACATGCACAGTCAGGACAGTTTTCACAGTCCGATAAAAGGAACAGATCATGTGTTTACATGCACACCGATCGGGTTATGGATCGGCGTAAACCACCCATTTCAATCTGATCACAAATTAGGTCGGATCACGCCGAATACACAAAAAATAACCCGAACGGAGCGTTTACACGACGCACTTTTGTTCCAATCAGCCATTTGATCCGATTACTTATGTCCATGTAAACATAGCTATAGCTACAGAAGAAGTCCTAAAGATGAAATGTTTCTTCCAGAAAAAAATCTACCCAGATTACATGATTTAACCCTTTTTTTTGTGACATCTTGTTAAGATTATCTGACAAGATGAATGGTTTCAGGTTAGGAAACATTGTAGTTAAGCATTAGGTTTTCAGCAAGTCATGGCAGACAGCTATTTTTATTGTTGTGGTGGTGTTGTCTTTCTAGAAGCATTTGTGCCAAAAAAGAAGCAAAAACGTAGTTGATAATCTGTCTAAGGAACAACGCTAATCTGACTTTATACAGAAAAAACCTCACGCAAATCAACAAAATGTTTTTCACATTTGATCTCATGTCGAAAATGTTTTGAATCAAATTAAAAACATGGGCAAAACCTATTAAGTGTTTTTAAAGTCATGGTTGTGAACTGTCATTAGAAATATCTTTTAAAACTTATTTCTGAGTAAATGCCATCCAAAACCTTTTTTGACAAGACAACAGAACAACAAATGACAAAGTAATATCTGAGAAGTACGATACCTCCTAATGGTGACGTTCAGGCTCTTCAGGCCATTGAGCCATCCCATTTTGTTTCTAAGCTTCAAAAACAAAAAGGAAGAGATCATTTAGAGGAAAACATCTGAATAGAGCTACGCGTTCTTCTGATAAAAATAAATACAAAAGTTGAACAAACTTCTGTTTCAGCTGATGCCGAAGTGGTGTAAATCGATCCGTTGAAGCGAACTGTTAGATTAGATTTGAAGGTTCGACAGGTTAGATTTGTTAAATTACAAAAATTCTCATTTTTATTTTGATTTGACATCAAAAAGCCTGGAAAAGGCTAAAACAACAATAAAATGTATCATTCAACAAAAATAATCAAGATTTAATCTTGATTTCTGTCTGATTCGTGAACTGGAGGACTCTCACCAGGGGTTGTGGGGCCGAGGACGCAGATGGACGTCGCGAGGGACACGTTTTGAGTGCACGTTGTTTCGTTGCAGCAGCCGTAATTGTAGCAGACTTCGTTGCTCCAATAATAACCTTTAGAGCAGTTGCAATTGAACTCCACGCCAACAACAAGGCACTCTGGGAACAAGACACAAACCCAAAAATAAATGAAGTTTCTGTCGTCCATCTAACCTCACAGACAGGAGTGACAAACCTCCCCACACATCCTAAAACAATACCTGTGACATTTAATGCTTCCTTTCCTCCAGTTCTCTAAAGTCCAAAAGAAGACATTAATAAAAAATATATATATTATTAGAAATCTGCATGAGGTTTCTCCAGATACTCTGGTTTCCTCCCATAAACCAAAGACGTACGTGACAGGTCGCCTGGTAACTCAACTGTTCTCAGGTGAGACTGAGCAGCTTTGTTGCTTAAAGTTTATGTTTATGTTTATTAAATTTGTTCATTTTTTTACAAAAGAAACAATACAAGACAATCTAATTAAATGATAGTGTACAAAATGTAAAAAAATGAAAGGTAGCAGAAAGAAGAATAAATCTTATTATATCTGCCCCTTACTTACAACAATCAGATTAAACAACAATAATCAGTCATGTAAACAATAATAATCTTCAACCAACTTTTTCCAACAATCAGATTAAACAATAATAATCTTCAACCAACAGTACAAAATGACTAACTCTTTCTAATTTTCTAATTGATACAATACACATTACGCTATTTCATATATATTTTTTAACACATTTGTTTTGATCATTTTTTTAAATGTAAACATTGACTTGGCATTTTTAACTACATTCTCCAAGCCATTCCATAATCTAATTCCCTGGATTGAGGTAGAACGTCCCTTCAAACTAGTTCTGAATTGTGGTTTTACAAACAACTCTGTCCCCTTAAGATTATAACAACTTTGTCTTTTAACAAAATGCATTTGGATATTTAAAGGTAATGCATTATTTTGAGCCCTATACATAACTGATAAAATATTATAGTCTACCAAATCATGGAACTTCAATAACTTCAGTTGATAAAATAATGTACTTGATGGATGACAGTAATGTTTTCTAGTGATAATTCTTACAGCTCTTTTCTGTAATACAAAAATAGGCTTTGTGATTGTTTTACACGCATTCCCCCAAACATCAATACAATAGATTAAGTGTGGAACAATGATTGTGTTATACAACAAATACAGAGCTTTATCATTCAATAGGTCTCTGACTTTGTACAGTACTGCAATCGATTTAGCTATTTTTATTCTTACAGAATTTATGTGTTGTTTCCATGTCAGTTTGTCATCAATGATAACACCCAAAAACTTCACCTCACTCACTCTACAAATCTCAACATCCTCAATTTTGAGTGGGACATCAACAGTTTTCTTTTTATTACCGAATATCATGTAATTAGTTTTCTCTAGATTTAATGATAATTTATTTATTTTAAACCAAGTTTGTATCTTGACAAATTCTGTCTTTATCAATTCCAACATTTGTTCTATATCTTCACCTAAACAGAAAAAAGTGGTATCATCAGCAAAAAGTACACATTTAAGGAGTCCTGACACATTTACCAAGTCATTCACATATAAAATAAAAAGCTTTGGTCCAAGTACAGAGCCTTGGGGAACTCCACATGTGATATTACAGAGGTCAGATCTTACATCATTTATTTGTACAAATTGTTTCCTATCTTTTAAGTAGCTAGATACCCACTGTAATGCTGGTCCTCTAATACCATATTTGTTCAGTTTTTCAAGGAGAATGGTGTGATCAATAGTATCGAATGCTTTTTTTAAATCAACAAAAATACTGATACAATATTGTTTTTGATCGACAGCAGTAGTTATTTGTTCCATTAATTCCATGAGAGCCATTGATGTAGAGTTTTTTGATCTAAACCCATACTGACTGTTGCTTAGAATATTTTGTTTATCTATAAATTGGTCTAGTCTGTTTACAAATAGTTTTTCAAGAATTTTTGAAAACTGTGGTAACAAGGATATAGGTCTATAAGTTGGTGTTTCTTGTAAAAATAACAAACAATTGGTTGTGTTTTACAGAATCCTTCTTGGTCTTTCTACTGAAGAAAGAGAGCATTCAGAAAGAGCTGAGTCCTAAACATACATGAGTATTTGGGTGGATGATTAGACTTTTTAAAAGAGCATGTTGAGAAGTTTAGTAAAAATGTTACAGGTTAAACAGGGCATTTATGATTAAATTTAGCCAGATTTTTTTTTTCATATTAATGTGATTTGATTATTATTATTTTTATTATTATTTTATTTTTTACATTGAGACAAAATATTGCATGGTCTGGAGACAGAGACATGGACAAAAAGACAGGAGAAAGAACTGGAAGTAGCAGAAATGAAGATGCTGAGGTTCTCCTTAGGAGTGACAAGGATGGATAAGATCAGGAATGAGATCATCAGAGGTACAGCACATGTTGAACAACTGGGAGATAAAGTTAGGGAGGACACACTGAGATGGTTTGGACATGTCCAGAGGAGGGACAGTGGTTTGGACATGTCCAGAGGAGGGACAGTGGTTTGGACATGTCCAGAGGAGGGACAGTGGTTTGGACATGTCCAGAGGAGGGACAGTGGTTTGGACATGTCCAGAGGAGGGACAGTGGTTTGGACATGTCCAGAGGAGGGACAGTGGTTTGGACATGTCCAGAGGAGGGACAGTGGTTTGGACATGTCCAGAGGAGGGACAGTGGTTTGGACATGTCCAGAGGAGGGACAGTGGTTTGGACATGTCCAGAGGAGGGACAGTGGTTTGGACATGTCCAGAGGAGGGACAGTGGTTTGGACATGTCCAGAGGAGGGACAGTGGTTTGGACATGTCCAGAGGAGGGACAGTGGTTTGGACATGTCCAGAGGAGGGACAGTGGTTTGGACATGTCCAGAGGAGGGACAGTGGTTTGGACATGTCCAGAGGAGGGACAGTGGTTTGGACATGTCCAGAGGAGGGACAGTGGTTTGGACATGTCCAGAGGAGGGACAGTGGTTTGGACATGTCCAGAGGAGGGACAGTGGTTTGGACATGTCCAGAGGAGGGACAGTGGTTTGGACATGTCCAGAGGAGGGACAGTGGTTTGGACATGTCCAGAGGAGGGACAGTGGTTTGGACATGTCCAGAGGAGGGACAGTGGTTTGGACATGTCCAGAGGAGGGACAGTGGTTTGGACATGTCCAGAGGAGGGACAGTGGTTTGGACATGTCCAGAGGAGGGACAGTGGTTTGGACATGTCCAGAGGAGGGACAGTGGTTTGGACATGTCCAGAGGAGGGACAGTGGTTTGGACATGTCCAGAGGAGGGACAGTGGTTTGGACATGTCCAGAGGAGGGACAGTGGTTTGGACATGTCCAGAGGAGGGACAGTGGTTTGGACATGTCCAGAGGAGGGACAGTGGTTTGGACATGTCCAGAGGAGGGACAGTGGTTTGGACATGTCCAGAGGAGGGACAGTGGTTTGGACATGTCCAGAGGAGGGACAGTGGTTTGGACATGTCCAGAGGAGGGACAGTGGTTTGGACATGTCCAGAGGAGGGACAGTGGTTTGGACATGTCCAGAGGAGGGACAGTGGTTTGGACATGTCCAGAGGAGGGACAGTGGTTTGGACATGTCCAGAGGAGGGACAGTGGTTTGGACATGTCCAGAGGAGGGACAGTGGTTTGGACATGTCCAGAGGAGGGACAGTGGTTTGGACATGTCCAGAGGAGGGACAGTGGTTTGGACATGTCCAGAGGAGGGACAGTGGTTTGGACATGTCCAGAGGAGGGACAGTGGTTTGGACATGTCCAGAGGAGGGACAGTGGTTTGGACATGTCCAGAGGAGGGACAGTGGTTTGGACATGTCCAGAGGAGGGACAGTGGTTTGGACATGTCCAGAGGAGGGACAGTGGTTTGGACATGTCCAGAGGAGGGACAGTGGTTTGGACATGTCCAGAGGAGGGACAGTGGTTTGGACATGTCCAGAGGAGGGACAGTGGTTTGGACATGTCCAGAGGAGGGACAGTGGTTTGGACATGTCCAGAGGAGGGACAGTGGTTTGGACATGTCCAGAGGAGGGACAGTGGTTTGGACATGTC
>JBBPBX010108215.1:0-11189 GCA_038048925.1 Garcialebias charrua
TTACAGAAGGAGTCAAAGTTATTGACACTTCAGGAACTGAGCTAGATGATGATGTCTTTGAAGTTATTCAAATACATCAAAGACGTTATTAAAGATCCCTCCACTGGTGTGCTAACCATCAAATATGACACAGGTTTGTTGCAATCAAATTAGCCGTTTTATAGAAAGTAAAAACACCATTGAAGAACTGAGCACAACTTTTATTCCACTTTTTCTTTCATTGTACATAGATGAGACCCCTACACTGTCGTCACCTGTGTCGTCCGTGCCATCACCTGGTGATTCTGCAGACACAGACGATACCATCATCCTTTCAGAGAGTCCACCCAGTAAACGCCAGAGGCCGGATGAAGAAGCTAAGCAGGTAAAAACTTAAGAATCTTTCAACAAAAAAAATGTAGCAGAGCTTTTTTTAAATATAGCTTTGCATTATGTCTTTAGTTGGTTGAATCCATTCTTACAAGTAAACCAGGTGGAGAACGCATAATAAATGAGTACAAAAGAACCAAGTCTTTGATGGATGAAACCAGAAGAAAAATGGTTAATATCCTGGCAGCTGACATGACAGAAAAATATGGGTAGGTTACAACTAAAATAAATAAATAAATAATGGTAATTATTAAAGTACACTGAAATGCATTATCTGTTCTTCAGCACATCACCACCACGACAGGAGAAGGAAAAGTATGCGAAAGGAATTGTTAGTTTCTTCCCCTATCTAAGTGATCCGCAGTCTAAGAATGGCTATGTGAGTTATGCACATTAGGGGTTTTGGAAATGCAACATATTTTACAAGCTTTAACAGTTTAATCTTAAACAAGTGTCTCTGTCTCTTCTTATTTAAAAGGAGCATTATTATGATGGGGACAGTGGCACTGGATACAGGTAGTCCCCGATTTACGAGCGAGATCCGTTACAACGAGGCGCTCGTAAACCGGAAATCTCGTAATTTGGAACGGCCGCCACGCTTCTCGTAAGTCCGGAAATTCGCTCGTAAATTGGAACGGTTTTGCTAGCGCGACTACAAACACTCGTTTTTCATCGAAAAACTGCTTATGAGTGCATAAAAATGATCGGAAACGTGTGTCCACATGTTTAGCTAACGAACTGTGGTGAAAAAACACAGGAAAACTCAGTATTTTTTGCGTTTTTTCCAATAATTCGCCAGCTCGTAAGTCTGGAACCTCGTAGATCAGAGCGCTCGTAAATCGGGGACTACCTGTACCTGGCCTGGAGGATCAAAACTCTCTAGAGAGCATCTTCCAAAGAAAGACGGTTGTCATTTGGAGGTGATCTGACTATTCAGCACACTTAGTTTTTGTGGAAATGTAAATAGAAATACCCTGATGCATGCTCAATAATCCAGGTAGAAAAATCAAAAAAAAAAAAGCTAAGTCTGATCTTCTGGACATTCAAAAAACAAAACAAAGCAAAAAAATTGTAGAAACGTTTCGTCTTTTGTCCGAAAGACTTCCTGAGTCTGAGTTGCTGTATTCAGCTCAGTCTTATAAATAGCACCCTCTTACAGTGGATCAACCAGTTGGCTGATGACAGCCGAAACCAGCTGCTCACATGATCAAGGAGGACCATCAACCAGCTGCTCACATGATCAAGGAGGACCATCAGCCTAACGATGGATCGTTAGCACCCTGATGGTTGTAAATAGAAATATTTTAGCAAACCAAACGTAAAAATAGGACTGACATATGAACTCTATAAATAATGTCTAAAGATGCATGTATTTTATTTGTCAGAAGGACCCTCTCGTGAGCAAAAGGATGGAGGGCCAAGTGCTACAAGAGAACTCCACTGTGTTCCAGAGCTGGTCTTGAGTGATGAGGAATGTAAGGAAGCCATCTCTTTTATGAAGTATTCATCAGATGAAGAGATGATCAAGAAGAAAATGAAACTGACGTTTCCCTACCACCGCAACATTGTGCTTGATCCCCAGCAGTCAGGAAAAATACTCACAGACTTTCCACGTTTCAAAAATGTGAAAGGCTTGGTGTGTATCAGTAGATTACACTGCAATAAGTTCATGTTGTAGATGGGTAGTTAATAGCTCTTATTTACTTCTCAAAATCTATTGTGCTGAATTCCCACCACAGATTGAGCTGGATTTCCTTTGGATGTTTGGAGAAGAAGTATCAAGCAGACTCCTGGAGAAGTGGCCAACAACATTCAAGAAGAAAACATCGCTGACCTGCCCACCTTCACATACCAGCACAGCATCGTCGGAAAGGTATAGCAAAGACATGTTAATGTTTTTTTTTACTTTCTTTTTTGTTTTATGTTACATCTACAGTACTGCAATCATCACCTCTCTCTCGACAGCCTCCAAAGCGTCACGCCCCCCTGGTCCATCCACACCTGTGCACCACACCACACAGGTAAGGAGAAGTTGTTCTTCTCTGTGTTTCCATTTTTGCAGATGTTCACATCTGTGTGTGGGTTTTGTTGTGAAATAAAATATTTTATTCTTCGTGTTTTTATTCCACCAGAAGGGGTTTTCAAATGATGCAGTTTGTGTCCTCTCTGTCTGTCTGTCAGTTTTATGACTTTGCAGATATTTGGCTTGGGAGAAGTCCACCTAAAGCCATTCTCTGGTTCTGCAGGTTTGCTCAGTCAGGGAGTGTCAGAACAAGCCCTAATCTATGTGTGTCTTTGGTGTGGTTTGGTGTCCAGTTGCACTGATTGGTCACTTGGTGGTCTACTAGTGTGTGTGTAATTTGTGGGTGCTCAGCATTGTTGTATATTTAGTTTTGGAAACCAGAGTAAGCTGAAACCCCCTGAGGCCTGGGTAAACCAGAACAGAAGCTTTCTGGCAGTGGAGTAAGACAAGAAAACAAAGCAAAACTGCTCTTATTGGTTAAGGCAGGAAACACCCTACAAGAAAACAAAGCAGAACTTCTATTATTGGTTGAGAGCAGAAAACACCCCCACAGAAGAGTATAAAAGTATAAGTTTCCCTCCTCCATCAGACAACGCAGGAAGAAGCCACGAGGGAGTAACTTTCAGGTTGTATGGCCTTGTCTCCATGAATGCGCATTCATGTTCTCTTTGTTCTCTATCTTTCTTTCTTTCTCTCTCTGTCTTCTCATATGAGATCATATATATATATAGCTTATAAAAATATAACAAATGTATTCTGTGACTTTTAAAAAAAACTTATGATTAATTAAACTGGTTTTTGGAACTTTAAATTATGTGCGTTTGTCGTATTTTAAGTGTATTCAGCGTATCTCCTTTTCTGATCCAAAGTGTAATCAAACAACGAACTTGGGGCGAATGAGAATCAAAGCCAACAAAAATGGAGGTTCCACCGAGATTGGTTGCACGCGCGGACAGGAAAGGATGAGCCGGAGTCCAGAGCACTGATCAGTGACCGGTCTACACAACAATGAGGTAAGCAGATTACCTGTTTCAACAAAAATCTGAAATTGGACATTAATAGGCAAATTTTAGCTCAGTGTATTGGACTCAGTAAGATAAGGAAATAAGACAAGTATACGTATACGTGAAGTAAATAATAATACCCAAGTCCCAGGTAAAAACACGCAGTGGTCGCGCCTCCCTAATGCCGACGGGCGTTTGGAACAGAGGGGTCGGGGTTTTAGAATAAATAAATAATTTATTCGCCGCTGACCCTGTAACTCTGAGACCAAGTTTAAACTGTAAGCTTACTAGAGTGGTGACTAGTTTAAAACAGTGACAATTTAGACTTACTTATAATTCGAGATTAAATAAGTAAGGGCGGGACTAGGTGAGAGTTTTGAAATGGATGCACTGACTTTCGCTGATAAAATAATCTGATAAGAGTTCCACCTGGACCAGTTAAAAATAGAATAAAATTAGTCACAGAATACTAAATCCTTTTTTATGTTCTAAAATAATGGTTTCCTGCCATGTGAGGAGTCAATGCCTGCCTCACCTGCGTGACTTGTCTCTGCTCTCCAAACTGCACGTGGCTCTCTTTGTCTCTGTCTCTCTGCAGCGCTGCGCTGGACCAGTGGCGGAGCTAGACTCTTATTGCTGGGGGGGCCGAGAGGGGGCCAAGGCTATAAGGGGTCCACTTACTACGGCACAGTGGGAAAAATGGATTTATCCCAATTTTTTGGGGGGGATTTGTAGACGCTATGAAATTTTGAAACAACATATTTTTCCCTTAAAATGATACAGGCTCTCAGTTTAAATTTTTGATCTGTGATCTAAATATTTTTAAGTTTAGAAACCAAGTGGTTTTCTAAACAGCTTTAGTGTTTGACTTTGTCCACACTCATAAAATACACAATGAAGTACCCAAAAAAAAAAAAAAATATAATATATATATAATAATAATAAATAAAAAATAATAATATATATATACCGGTAAACTTAAATGGTACATATCGCCCCTTGCTGCTTTGAGCATGTAACAGTCACAAGACCACATTGAAATAAGAAATATAAAATATGATAAAAATACATTTCTGTGTTTATTTCATTTCTATTCAAGACACTATGATAATAATGACTATATATTTAATATAGGCGGATACAGAGTACAGTATCTCTGTTTACAATTCTGGTTGGTGGTGTGCCTCGTGACTTTTTCAATGAAAACATTGGCTCCAAAAAGGTTGAAAAACACTGGTCTAATGAAAATAAACAGTTTAAGTTAATTAGAATGATTTAAAGAAAAATAGCTAAACAAGAGCATGGTTTTGCTAAATTAGGCTGAAAAGTTGGATTAAAAATGTAGAATTAGCTGAAAAAGCTGAAACAGGCTATATACAGAAATTATTAAGTAAAATACCTTGATATCACAATATTTTTTGCCTCAATAAAAGCACGGTCCTACTTGTTATTTATTTAATTGTTCCCATACATATCTTTAAAAAATGGGAATTAAAACTGCATATTTCTTGGTGCATTTGTGTGTACAACTGGACCAGTGCTCTGTTTTTATTTTTTATTTATTTTATAGACGTTTTAATAAGATATAACACCGCTGCGACTGTTGCTCGCTGCTCTCAAGAGCCTCTCAGCTTCTGCCCAGAGAGAAGCAAGAGCCGCGCGGCTTCTCTCGTCTTCTCCCTCTGCGGTTACCTTTGAAGTTCTGTTCGTTGACTCAGGGCTCGGTTCTGTCCAGCGTGGAGCACGGGGCACGCGTGCTCAGAGCTCTGCTGTGCGGCTACCTTTCTGAACTCCTGACCCACGGGGAGAGAAAAAGAGAGGGGCAGATCTTCCCGGAGCTTTTGCTAAAAATCTGCTATGAATCATGCGTTATTTCTCTACAATATAAATAAACGCTACTGTATTATTTTTAAATAAACAAATAAATAATGGCGATGCAATTTGAAAACAGGGTGAGTCATGGACTTTAAAGAATTCAAAAACAGAAGGAGGAAAATAATGATTACTGTATTTCTCAGCCTGTATGACATAATTATGGATTATTATTGTTTCTTTTTTTTTCCTTAAACTTTTCACAAGCTATCTGAGGATTAAATAATAGGCGCTGAGGTTAGAACAAGGTTTTATTTGGATACAGCAGTTAAATGGAGTGCTAAACGAAGTCTTCACCTCCTCAGTAGCTGGTGTGGGTTTCCTAAAACACAGAATAAACATTACATTAAATTGGTTTACACTTCTCCATTATAACAGGATTAGATAATTTTCTACAGCGTGAATGTGGGTGAAATGAAAAAATAGAACTTCAGCTCAGCTCTGAACGGGGGTCTGGTTTTAACCAGGCTAGAAGGCCTCAGGATTGTACGGTTTTTTGAATAAACAAATAAAATATTTGCGGATAGTTCGAGATAAATTAATTAGGGCCGAATGAACCGTCACAATTGGAAGGATTGATCAAAAAGGATTATGACATTCTATCTCAATAATTTTAGGTTATAACACTTAGACAAACGGGAAAGTTGGAAAATTGCAGTGAACCTCCCGTTAGCATAGCATAGGCTGCCCAACAGCGGACATTTTATAACTTTGTAACGGTAGACAGCTCACATCGGATTCGCTAACAAAGCGTACAGTGGCGCGTCGTGTAGATAAACAATATCGACTTTAAATAATCCAAAGTTGGTTTTTGTAGACGAATTTAGCAGCTAACAGCAAAGCTAACGAGCCACTAGGTCCGACGTGGTTTACGAGACGTCTTATAATTTGTGTATAGGCCGTGAGGATGTAGAACCGAACGCATCATACTTGTATTTCCCAATATAAGAAGCAGAGAAAGTGAATTACCAATCTGGAAGACGTACTTTTGTGAATAGTTCCAGTGAATGTCCACGTCTTGTAAGCGTTCCGGACGCAAAAGACAGTCGTTTCCTGTATAGCCTGAGCAGGGTTGCCAGGTGAGAAATGTAGGATTATCGTACACCCATTATAAACAAAATAATAAAGTACTGTACTGTAGCGTCTAACAGGCACTCACAGCTTTGTGGCGTGAGTGCTGGGGGGAACCATAGACATTAATACGCATTATTGTCTGGGGGCAACTAAAGAGCTTTACAGAAAGTCTTGTGTCACATTTAGAAAAGCACGATTAGCTGGAATTTAAGACGCCTTCAGGGTTCACAAAAAACTCCGACAAACAGTTGCGACAGGCTGATGGAAACCGGTCACAACTACACGTTTACAGAATGGCGAAATTATTGTATTTTTGGCCTTTGTCGGGATTATTGATCGTACATCGTACAGAGGGCAAAATTATCGTACAAATACGAAAATTATCGTACACCTGGCAAACACTGAGCCTGAGTATAATGGAGACCCCTGATGGACGAAAAAAGGTACTGCAGACAGGAGCATAATGATTTCTAGAAAAGCCAAAAACAGGTCGGAGTCACTTTTATTTTTTAATTTAGTCATCCAGTTGGGTTATTCGTTCTGAAACATTTAATAAAAGTAAAGGGATGCAGGTACAGAGTTTAATAACTGTTTGGAGTCAGATGAATAAAAGAAGAGGACAGATTGGGGTTTGAAGAAATAAATAATAATAATATTAATGAATTCCATTTATAACGCACTTTTCATTAATGGAAATCTCAAAGTGCTAAGGAGGGAGTAGCCCTCACAGACAGGTCTTAAATAAATACATCTTTAATTTTAATCTATTGAGGACATAAATTGAATCTCAATTTATAATAAGTGGAGAGTTGGACTTTAAAAATCGACTTAGGGGTGAGAAAGA
Organism: Garcialebias charrua; assembly: GCA_038048925.1. Classification (NCBI taxonomy): domain Eukaryota; kingdom Metazoa; phylum Chordata; class Actinopteri; order Cyprinodontiformes; family Rivulidae; genus Garcialebias; species Garcialebias charrua. Next base: position 7,187 of record JBBPBX010108215.1, read on the forward strand.
CCCGCCAGGGGGTTTTAGTCGGCCCGCAGATGAATCTGAATAAAAAAAATAAATAAATAAACGCTATTTTTAAAAAAAAATCTGCAGTAATAAAACAGCTACGCTCGAAGCTCAATTTATGGGTTCACAGTTGCTTCCTAGATGTGGAAAATGGATTTAAAATTCATTCATTTCTAAATTTTGATGCACTTTTAACATGCAGGAAAGGGTTTTAACAGAACTGTTTTTTTGTATGTCCAGAAGCCCAGATTTAGCTTTTTTAGATTTCTCTACATGGATTATGGAGCATGCATCAGGGTATTTAACAAAACAGTTTGTTGAATAAATGTTTTAAAACGTGCAATCACTGATCAGTTCTTTAATATGTAATGCACTTAAATGTTAAACTGAGTAAAAATGTAAAAGGACAATTAATTTAATGTTAATATTTTTATAATTTCTTTATCCTTTGCGCTAATACAAAGACAAAAAGTGGACCTTTAGAATGAGTATTCTGGTCTGACCCCCTTGAGATCAGATTAAGCTGTATGCGGCCCCCAGATCAAAATGAGTTTGACACCCCTGGACTAATAGTTATATACCTGGAACAACAGGCCAAAATGAAAGAGCCCACATTTTACTTTGAATAAATGAGCCACTGAGCTTAATAATTTCAAATTGACAATTTAGGAGGGCATGAAAATATACACGATACATAAATAAATCCAACAAGAAGGCAGATCTTAGAAGGCTCAAGGAATTGGCTAATTATCATAGACTGTATACTAGCAAGGGGGTCTTAGGAAATAGTAAATTATATTTTCTGAAATAAAAGTAGGCTACAGTATTTTTTGATTTCAGGGTTAAATTGATTATTTCACTTTTAGGTAAACTAATGTTTTGGATCTGTTGTGCAGATCAGATTAAAAGATGCCTCCGTCGAAGGTTCCATAATAAAGATTGTTAACAGAAAATTAATTTGATCCTGGTCTGTTAATGATTTTTTAATTTTTTAATTTTTTAAATAGCCTCATTGAACAATGTTGATGGAACGGCAAGAGTGAGTCTTATGAATCCCACCTCATCTATACAGAACACATAATGGTAAATATGCATTAAGGTAGGCCTCTGTCAAAACACATGCAGCATCTGACTTTTGAATCTCAGCTACTGTGGTTATTGATCAGATCGGATCAGATTTAATATGAAGGTGTGTCCAGAAACTGACTCACTGTGACTTCACTGGGAAGAACAACATGGCTGGATTCATATGCAACCTTGCTCAAGAACTTTTGAGGGGCTTACGCAAGGAACGACTGAAAACACCAAAGGCACCGAAAGAACAAAAGACTGTCCACAAAAACTTTCAGCCGAGCAGAGGCAAAGACTTTCTCAAAGAACTGTCAAAACATGGTCATCAGACACAAATGGCCAGGATATACGGTCCGGATTTGGGGGGTCCGGACGAGAATCAGAACCCAGTGAACGTCTCACTGGGGGCTGGAACAAGAGAAAGCTGAACACGTTCTCCAAACAGACAAGAGAACAAATGGTCCTGAAGTCACTCACACCAGCAAAGACCGCACCCCATATTGATCTGTGAGGATCTGTCGTTGATCTTAGTAGCCGGGATCAAAACTACAGTTGCTATGATAAATTTTTAATGAAACACATAGGCACATTTGGGCCTGCCAGCGCAGGCTTCATGATTTTTAGTTATACTGTGCTCAGGTGGATCTGACGACTTGCTTCTTCTGGTTCCTGTAACTCTGTGGTGAAGCTTAAGGAAAGCAAGGGAAATGATCCTAGCTCCTGACCCCAAAACGAGTTAACTTTTATATGTTTGTTTTTGCAGTTGTCCTTGGCGGAGTGCATGTTGGGATTCTGATGTGTCACAAGGGGTACATTTTGGTAAATGATTATAATTTTAAAGAAAATGAGATGATATCGTAGATTATAGTTAGCTATATGGTTGTGAAAACCAAATTAGTGGTGGCAATAGGCTGAGGTTTAGGAAACATCTGACACTAGTGCTAAGGTTAAAGGATGGTAAATTTAGACACAATTTCCAATTTATTAACCAAATAACTTTGGCATAATTGAAACAAGGTAGAGTTTTGTTTCAAAAGGGGGTTAAAGAAGTTAACAGATGTTTCTAAAAATAGAAAGGTTGAAATTGGTCCCTAGAAATAACTAATTAGAAAGAAATAACTAATTAGAAATAACTAGATTGTAAATGTTTCCTAGAAACAACTAGGCCGAAAAATGTTCCTAGAAATAACTAATTAACTAAAAGATGGTAAATACATTTTAGTATACAAAGAATAATAAGGATAACTGATAAATTGGCGTTATAAACAAAGTTCACTTGCGTTGATATTGAGGCGGCATCGGTCTTGAACGTTTTATTTTCTTTAATCATGTCATGGAAGAAGGAGTATTGATGTAAGCATATTTCGAATGAGCAATTAACAACACTGTTTTTTTTTTGTTTTTTTTTTCCCCTCTGTGAAAGTGTGTGAAGCAGGAAAGTGTGTGAAGCAGGATGGGGGACGCCCCTTGGAAATGTTTTCTGGCCTGCAGGCTCGAACCACTCAAACCTGAAGTGGACCTGATCAGAGGGTGTTTAGAAATATGATGGTTCTGTAGATTTATAGCAACTGACTTGACGAGACGACATGTGACTTATTGACTCAGGAAAAAGGTGTATAGAACCACAGGTGTACAATGTTTTGTGAATTATGCTCTGCCGCCGCTTGCTATGTTATTTTTTTTAATTATGCTCTGCCGCCGCTTGTGATGTTATTGTTATGTGTGTAATTTCTGCTATAAGCTGAGTGAAAAGGTACAGTATTTTTTGTAAGTATGAACCGCCTTAAAACTACTCATAATTAACCCTAATGAAGATTAAGCCTCTTCCAAACCAACTAACATGCATGATTCATTCTTTGTACTACTGATTTATAATTGATTGGGTGTTGTTTGCTGTGGCACATTCTGTTTATGATAGGTGGTACCTGGAAATGTTCCAGCTGAGGGGGTAAGGATGGAACTCTATTTTTGTTTTATTGCACATTTCCGGGTACAAATTTTAATATAACATTGGAGAAATTGGCTTACGTTTTAGAATCTGACTTATCAGCACCATTGTGAGTGGGTTTATGGATAGACAATAGAGAGTAATTTAACTCATATGGATTTACCCACGTTTGGGCCTTCTCTTAGATGAGTGAATTGGGTTAAACCAAGAAGGCCCTGTTGTAGTCTAACGAGTCGAAAGTTTGTGGTTTAGATTTTCTCAACAGATTTTACAGGAGGCAAGACCAGATAGCCCTGGTCAAGTACGGACCCGTGTGGGGTAGCTGAACGTACACCACAGGCAGTGCGTGTCAATGCCAGGGGATCCACACGGTTCAGTGTGCTCCAGCCCGTGAACCAGGAAGGAGCTAAGAGGATCGAGCAGGACAACAAGAAGAGCTCGCATTCGAACTCTTGTGCCTTTGTAGACCAAAGTAGCCGAGTAAAGTTGCGTGCGGGCCCAGAAGGACTCTGTTTTATGGGGCCACTCGGTGCTAGGAATATCCACACATAGAACAGACACCTAGAACGATAAAAACATTACATATTAGAGTTTCACATAACACGAAGAAAACTCGGGGACATAGGAGGACATTCCCGAGCAACCTAGGGGAATGCCCCTGAGGAGACAACTGCCTTGCTGCTGGAGGAGGAACTTGGGAACTGAAGGTTCATAATTCTGCAATATCCTAAGCGCTTACTATTATTATCGTTCATAGTTTGCATATATTTCCTTATATTCTACAATTTGCATATTAATGAATTCATTCGGGTCTGGACGACCCACTGGACGATTGGCTGATAAAAGATCTCCGGTCCCTGAAAACAGGTGTTTGTATCTATAATGTTATCATTGGCTATTTTCTTAGGCATACTTATAACTTGCGGGTGCTGCTACGTGCATTGTTTAAGGTCTTTGACGGTTAGACTTATCACGTCCACCCTG
>JBBPBX010108216.1:0-11189 GCA_038048925.1 Garcialebias charrua
CCCAGTGTGACATCACATATGGTGCGTTCGAGTGTAATCGGATTTCCCATGATTAAACACGGCTTGAAGTTCAAAATCACTTTTAAAGCAAAATTAAAGTGATTTATCATTTTGTTTGCAAAAACAAACATATTTAAATGATAAAATATATATATTTTGAGCAATTTTATGAATAGTAAAAAAATCATGTCACAATCCCTTTAAAGCCTCTTACAAAAGTTGATTAACACGATTGAGATGTTCTTTCACTCAGCTCTGGTCAGTCATCTAGTTATATTTTATATTTTATTAACTTTTGTGGGCTTTAAAAAATTAATTATGTAAGTAAAAGTATTTAATAAGTAAGTAAGAAGGTAAATAAGTAAGTAAGTATTTAATAAGTAAGTAAGTATTTATAAAGTAAGTAAATAGGTAAATAAGTAAGTCAGTAAGTAAGAAATAAGTATGTAAGTTGGTAGGCAAGTAAGAAGTAAGTATGTAAGTAGGTAGTTAAGTAAGCAAGTGAGAGGTAAGTAAGAAGTAGGTAAGTAAGAAGTAAATATGTAAGTAGGTAGTTAAGTAAGCAAGTAAGAAGTAAGCAAGTAAGAAGTACGGTAAGTAATAAATAAATAAATATATAAGAAGTAAGTAAGTAAGAAATAAGTAAGTAAAAAGTAAGTATGTAAGTAGGTAGTTAAGTAAGCAAGTAAGAAGTAAGTAAGATGTAAGCAAGTAAGAAGTAAATAAGAAGTAAGTAAGAAGTAAGTATGTATAAGTAGGTAGTTAAGTAAGCAAGTAAGAAGTAAGCAAGTAAGAAGTAAGTAATAAATAAATAAATATATAAGAAGTAAGTAAGTAAGAAATAAGTAAGTAAGAAGTAAGTATGTAAGTAGGTAGTTAAGTAAGCAAGTAAGAAGTAAGTAAGATGTAAGCAAGTAAGAAGTAAATAAGAAGTAAGTAAGAAGTAAGTATGTATAAGTAGGTCAGAAGGAAGTAAGAAGGAAGTAAGAAGGAATTATGTAAGTATGTAGTTAAGTAAGCAAGTGAGAGGTAAGAAGTAGGTAAGTAAGAAGTAAATATGTAAGTAGGTAGTTAAGTAAGCAAGTAAGAAGTAAGCAAGTAAGAAGTAAGTAATAAATAAATAAATATATAAGAAGTAAGTAAGTAAGAAATAAGTAAGTAAGAAATAAGTAAGTAAGAAGTAAGTATGTAAGTAGGTAGTTAAGTAAGCAAGTAAGAAGTAAGTAAGATGTAAGCAAGTAAGAAGTAAATAAGAAGTAAGTAAGAAGTAAGTATGTATAAGTAGGTAGTTCAGTAAGCAAGTAAGAAGTAAGTAATACATAAATAAATATATAAGAAGTAAGTAAGTAAGAAATAAGTAAGTAAGAAGTAAGTATGTAAGTAGGTAGTTAAGTAAGCAAGTAAGAAGTAAGTAAGATGTAAGCAAGTAAGAAGTAAATAAGAAGTAAGAAGTAAGTATGTATAAGTAGGCAGTTAAGTAAGCAAGTCAGAAAGAAGTAAGAAGGAAGTAAGAAGGAATTATGTAAGTATGTAGTTAAGTAAGCATGTAAGAAGTAAGTAAGTATAATAAGTAAGTAACAAGTAAGTAAGTAAGAAGTAATTATGTAAGAAGTAAGTAAGTAAGAAGTAGGTAAGTAAGAAGTAAGTAAGTAGTAAGTAAGTAACAAGTAAGTAAGTAAGTAAGAAGTAATGTATGTAAGAAGTAAGTAAGTAAGAAGTAGGTAAGTAAGAAGTAAGTGAGTAAATAAGTAAATAAATCAGTAAGTAAGTAAATAAGTGCCGAAGGAAAACGTAAGTAGGTAAGTTAGTAAGTAAACAAATAAATAATAAACAACAACAAAATCAAATTGATATTCACTCTGTAGTAGTTTTGTTTATATTAGGATGTCACTTTTATTTCAAGTCAGTGTTAAGTTGCTCTAAGAACCTAAAGTAGGAAGAGTATACCGTACTATAGTTTTTGTGTGTACCTGCTGTTTATGCATTTGGCCTGAGGGTCAAATTACCCAATAAAAACTGTAATATCCAGCAAAATGAGCATAATCTTCATTTCTAAACCTTTCATATATATTTCAAAAGAGGGAAGTAGGATAATACTGTCTTCACTTGCAGTAAACCGTTTCATTAGAGATCTTTCCCTTTACAAGAAAACTTCATTTCCAGAGAACGCTGTTTTTAGAAACTACTCAAGCCTCTTGAGCTTAATGTTTCTTTAAGATTTCCACAGATAATTCATTTTCTTAAGTTCAGTCTCTTTCAAGTTTCAACACTTGTTGGGTTTAAAACTAAATGGTCCAAACAAATATAATGAGCGAGAGGCTTTTATGATAAATTAACAAAATATGTTTCTGTTACCAGAGCAGAAAGACATTTGTAAAAACCCACCACGACAGGGCAATAAGTTTTATTCAAAACTATAAAACAAAAACAAAATAATACAACAACAAAAAACAGTAATATTTTGATATGAAATGAAGCTTTACTTATGCTACAATTAGTTTTAGTCACAGTAATTTGCAACCTCCTGAGTGCCACATTGTTATCTTTTAAAAATAGAACAGTTTATTCAACCAAATGTAGTCGTGTTGTGACACAAGGGCATTCAGCAGTAGAGATTATTGTTTTCAGCGCTTCAGACAAATTTAAATACTGCTGCTATAAGCTTGAAATCGCAAGAACACATTATTTTAGAACAAAGCATCTGCAATATCTTGATTGGGTTAAAGAAAAAGTATTTTCATCGTGATTTGGCTTAACCAGCCTGTAAAAAGACTGAGCAGCTTGTGTCCTGCTGTAGCAACCAATAAATGGAGCAACGAGGTGTGAAATGACAAATAAGAATAGAATTATTGTCATCTGGTGTTCATAAATTTAGTCCAAGGATTAAAGTTTGGCCCAGCACTGACAACATTTTAATACACCTAATCCTCAGAATCATACTAGCTTAGTTTGACTGCTGTGACAATTACATCATGGTGTATTTGTGGATCGGGACTTTACCCATCTTTTATTGACCCTGAATTCAGGAAGCCTATGACAGGCTACAAAATAGAAAATAATCCTCTTGTTTTATAAACTAAATTGAAAGTTTGGTCACATTTTACAGAGAAGCTGATAATGCGACAGTGCGGAGTGATATCCTGACTCGTAGAGCAGCGGTGAGGGCCAAACACCAGAGCTGTGGGAAAAATCACCCTCAATCTTAAAAATGCTGTGCTGTTTCTCCCATGCCTTGTTCTGAAAACCCAGAGTGTGTCCTATATTTGTAGTATGTTGAGCAGATTTCAACGACGACTGTCACTGAGCACAGGACTCAGTACCAACAGGTAAAGTACCCCCTCCCCAGGTACAACAGTTCAAACAGGCAGGCTACTCTTCTCTGCATGCCCGAATGGTTAACGGGCTGTCTTATTCAGCAAGGCACATTGTGTTTTTAGCTTTGCCAAGTGTGCATGCTTTTTTTTAAAAATCCAGCCCTTAAGAGATGCTGCAGTTCTTTTGAAATGTGGCTATGTGGAAAGATAATAAACAAAACGTCATGCACATGTTGTAAATAACTTTTTGTACGTTTTCAGTTTGGCAAAGAAGTTTAATTCTGACTTGACTGACAAACTAACAAAAAGTCCAGTTGGGGCCAAGACCAAAATAGATTGATGTCATCTTAAAACAACACCTGTGCTGCAACTGTGCACAATGGTTTAGAGACAAATACGACTTTTACATCACCTTCATGTTTTTTTACATTGTTTATGTATAATTATTTGTTTTTTTGCAAATGTAAGTAGTAGCAGTACATTCTAGGAAACATCCTGCAGGAGTATCATACAATTTCTGATAGAATAACTATAACAAAACATACATCCATTTTCTATACCCACTTCTTCCTTTTTGGATCGCGGGGGTCATATCCAACTATCAGTGTGCGAGAGGCGAGGGACACCCTGGACAGGTCTCCAGTCCATCACAGGGACACATAGAAACAAGACAAACAACCATTCACTCTTTCTCACACCTTGGGACAATTTAGAGTTACCAATCAGCCCAACATGCATGTGTTCGATCTATGGGAGGAAACTGGAGAACCCAGAGAAAGTCCATGCAGCATGGAGAGAACATGCGAACTCCACCCAGAAAGACCCCCAGCCAGGATTTGAACCGGTGAGCTTCTCGCTGAGAGGCAACAGCTCTACTAACTGTGCCACCATGCCGCCAAAACAAAACATACATATCCTAAATTCCACTGAATATGGTGCAGCATCATAAAAACACCATCCATCCATCCATCCATCCATCCATCCATCTCTCCATAAACACTTACACACACACAAGTTTGTCTTTCTATCTTTGCAGGGACTTTGCATTGAGTTCCATTCATTTTTCATTCATTTCTATAACGTAATCCTGACCCTTACCCTAAACCTAACCATTACCAGTACATATCTAACCCTAAACCTAACCCATCCTCCATTCAAACCTTAGTCTTAAACCTAACCCATCCTCCATTTAAAATACACACACACCTATACACACACCTATACATGTACACACATAAGAGTATGCTATAAGTAGGCCGGCACCTCTCTCCATGGGCAACTTCAGAGTGGAATAAGGTCAAAGCCCTTTAAATGACATTGATTCCAAAACTCATACCATGTGTTGAAGTGAGCCTGACTACATCTAGTCGGTACCTGGGGCAGCTGTGGCTGAGTGGTTAGAGCAGTCATTCTCCATTGGGAGAGTTGGGGGGTTGGTTCTACTAGCAGTCACATGTTGAAGTGTCCATGTCCAGTGAACTCCTCATTTCCTCCCATGTGTGTCCCATTCTCTCTTTCGCTCTCGACGACGACGGTCACTCTCACCCTCTCTCCCTCCCTCCTGTGTTTTTTGCTCTCTTGTCCAGTCAACCTCCTCAGAGCCTCTCTTTACACATCTTCTGAATTGAAAATTATTGTGGATTTGGTCATCTGGTCCCTCAGCGTAATTGATTAAAAAAAATTATACCAGACGACAGCGTGTTGGAGAGCCCTCATGCCCTGAATGGATGTACGCAACTGGGTTTGTCATGGATTCCTGGGCTCACTGGAAGTTGATGTGCCTATCTATGCTGTCCATGGAGGACATAGAAGATGTGCACGTACCAATTGGATTTATGATAACAGGGTTTCTGCTTGTTGGAATCGGTGGATACCTAGGACATCGACAAATTGGGAAGACATCGGCAGCAGTTTCGGCCATAGTAAAGCTGTCAGTCTTATGTGAAGGATTAAGCCGTGTCTCAAGCTCTCAAATTCATATGCTTAATGAGCTCAACCGCAAGTTGGACGCAGTTTCTGAGAATTGTAGGCCACTTGTGGCTCCTGGAACTCGCCGGCATGAAGGATACGACCTTGGAGATACGGTAGCTAACGATCACAGGCTACGTTCACACTGCAGGCAAATCCGACCCAAATCTGATTTTTTTGCCCCATCTGACCCATATCCGATTTTTTTATGAGAGTCCGAACGCAACAAATCCGATGTTTTCAAATCCGACCCAGGCCATTTCAGTTCTCTCTTCAGCTCTCGGCAGGGCAGGTCGCATCTCCTTTCGCTCCTAACCTCGCTGGTTTCCCCCTCCCTGCTTCTGCATTTGTCTCGTCTATAACTCTTCAGCGCTCGCTCGAACCAATTTGGGATGGATTTATGTGCGTGGACTGCTTTCTGGGCCATTTCATCTATCGATACTATCGATAACATAAATTTCCGCGAAGCGTTCTGGCCGGGGAGAGCCAGAGCGCCCTTTCGACACGCATGCGGTGAGCTACATTATGGACTCGATGAGCAGGCTAATGTAACTGTCCGCTCACTCTGTCGGGGACGTGGAACCTCTGTGATTTATTGGGATACCGGTGGCTCCTGCCACTGAAGGCTGAGGGACCGCCGCGATCGGCGAGCTGGCGAGACTTCCTGCTCAGCAAAAATGCTTTGAACCAGGCTATGAATGACCTTCCCAGCTGTTGTGCGAGCTGAATCACACGGTGGTGAGTGGCGGCTGCCGCGGACCGTGGTGTGTGGGACTCGTTTTTACAGCCGCTCGGATTCAAACAGGGCACATACGGAAGGATCTTTTTAGCTCGGAACCTGACTCGATTCGGCGATTTGGACCCAGAAGCTGCACCTGGACTAAAAGACTGCAGTAAAAAGAACACTGTGGTCTGACTGAAAAATAAGCAACAAATCTAATCTGGTCTCTGGCCTTGAATGCTGCCTACAAATCTTCTCCTGAGCTGGGAGCTGAAGGGCCCGCTGCCCTCCCAACCACCCTCCCCCAAGAGGTTTCTGTGTGTGTGTTCTCGGTTGGAGCCGAGCTCTGAGACCAGCGAACTGCTCTTATCTGAACAGAAACACACAGACTGTTCCTCCCGCCTGTCGTCAAAACTGCAACTATGTCTCGTGTGATGTGCTTAATGCTGTTAGAGTTTTTGGGACTTTATCATGGAGTGTCCTCAGGCAATCTTTGATAGACTCTCTTTTTGAATAACACAAATGATACCTATTGTGTCTTTCCTTTTTCCATATCTGATTGTGGTGGCGCGGTTTTATACTGCTGCGACTTCGTGCGCTCGTCCCTATCCTATGATGAATGTGCGTAATCATTAACGTTGTCTTTGTGCCCCGGTGCAATGTCAAGGTCAATAAAGATATATTCTATTCTATTCTAACTGTAGCTAGCTCTTCCATCATGATGGTTTAACTGGGTCTGTTTCTGTCTAATTCATCATTTTAAAATATCCATTACAGCTTAAATTTTCAAAAGTTTATATTTTTATTTTTTATGATAATTCCAGAAAATACTTAGCCTTTTTTCTGAGATTGATGTGGTTTAATTTAGTTCAAATTATAGATCCTTTGTCAAAGACTGCAGCATAAATTGTGACATAAAGCAAAATGTGATTGTAGAGATGAGTAAATTGCTTTATGTTTTCCAGGTGAACCACAGAATGACTTCAGTGAACTGCATTCAAACAAAGTATCATAAAGGTAAAAGTTCTCGTTTTATGTCTTCCCAAAACAATAATTTCTGAATCAAAAAGTTTGAATAAAATTATTTTAACACCATAACCGTCACAAATTGGTATTTACTGCAGGACTGTTAATTTGAATTTGTATTATAGTATTAGTTTAGCGTATGGTAATCATGGGCCAAGTTGAGATTAGGCTCTCTTTCAAGACAGAACAAGAAATAAGAATTATTTCTGTTATTTTTCTTTGCACATCATGACATGAAGGAAGAATGCTTTCTAATAGACTTGCTTCTCTCCATAGAGTATCAAAGGTGTTGGGGAGCTCCAGGAAGGATTGACTGGTCCTTGTTCTGAAAAGCCTTTCAACTTTCTGGACCAGACTGAAGCTACATGTGATGGCCGACACAGGACTCCTGGTTTGAATTCCTTCAGTGTCAGTGGCACCATGCTCTCCTTCCAGAGTCTCATTTTGCTTAATTGAACTTGAGCATCCGTCACAGATGTTTGAATGTTTGATGACTTTATTTATTATGTATCCTGTAAGATGGTACAGAATACAGGTTTCACTGTTGATGAAATCAGAAGGACCTGTGTTTCCAATCTGCTGCTCCACACTTATGACAGGACTGTGAAATGTCTCCTTAATGTCCAGGAACTCTGCCAGAAGACTGCCATCGTCCTCCTGATAGCTTCCAGATTTGACCGTTGTAAGGAACTGCCCAGCTGTGATGGATTTCAGTGCCTGATGAAACTCCACTGGTGTTGGGACAGGACAGCATGTCTTTTTGTAGACATAAAATTGTAGATGTTGCCATCACAATTCCTGTTTGAACTGGTTTCCAGCTTCCCGTTTGACCTATTTTGAGTCCACAGAAGAGTGCTACCATGCCTTGAAGGAATGTAATGGCTTTGTTGTACTCTTCCATCTTGTGCCTGAGTCCCAACACGAGGTGGTGAGAGGACATCAGATCAAACCAGTGGTTAGCATGAAGATTATTGTTCAATAAAAATATGTGTATTATTTAACACCTTTCGTACCAAAGTTTACTTTATTTATTCAACTATTCATTCAACCTTTTATTTAGGCAGGTTAATCCCAATGACAAGAGAGAGAGCTGGTTACAACCAAAGGATGATGACAACAGTGACGACAATAGACGGTTATAAAAGAGGCAAACAGATTTTTATTTTAATCAAATTAAATAAGATTGCAAAAACAGCTAGATTATAAGGTGAATGTAGAAAACTAAAACCAGGAACTTTAGCACAATATGTGAGATCACTGGCCAGGGAAAGTTCTGCTGTTCTTCTCATTTGGTTCTGGGCGATGAACACAAATTGTTGGAACCTCCTTCAGTCTCACACGGCCTGACTGTGTCTTTGTGAAGTGCCCTCTCACAAAATGTGCCTGTAGAGTGATACTAGTTTATTTCCTTGCACATTTCTTTGACAGTTAAACATTTTGAGCCCTGATTGAAAATGTTTTGTGTGCAGATTATATTTACATTACTCAGTTTGTGTTGTTGGGATGATGATGTAATTAATAAACAGTATAAATAGTAGTAAAGTACTTTATTAAAGCTTGTTTTACATTTTACATATTTTATAATAAATTGTTTGGTAATTTATTTTTGCACAATTAACACTTATTTTGTCACCTGTTATGATTTTAACTAGAAACTGTTTCATTTAAATTAACATTTTAATCAGTGAATTACAATTTTACAATAACGGTCAGGTCTACAAGCACAATCAACTCTGTCATCCAGGTACAGTACTCAGTTGCTAATTTAAAAAATATTGAACAACTATCTAATGTGCAGAAATGAAGACTTCATCCCAGATGATCTGGTAAACTGGAGCAGATACTGCTGGCATGAAGGACAAGGTGGAGAATTATGCAGAGAACATCAGAAATAGCTTCATATAGGTGTTACTCTGTTTTTAATTTTTTTTAATGTTTTATGTGTAACATTATAAAACACTGTTGACATGGCTATACTGGTCATTGTATTGTATAGACATGTATTTTCTAACAAATGTGTTTACAGTATCGTTTCACTGTAATGATAAAAGCATCTGCCACGTGACGTCTAAAAATGCTTTAATAAAACGCACAGTCAGTGAAATAATCAGTAATCAGTTAAGTAATCAGTTTGTTACTGCTCAATAATTACTGAAAGACGCTGGACAAAGTAAGAAAAGTCTATTTTTGTGTTCTGTTGAGCCAGTAGCTGCTCAAACTGACTGGCAGCGATGAGCTGCTTGGAACTACTGGGAGCTGCGTGAACCACGTGACCACCTAGCGGCGAGTACAAAGAGTGTCACAACTCTCACTATATACGGCTCTGGTCCGCACCACAAGGCCAGGCGGCTCACCTCGTTCCAGTAGTCCGTCTCATCGTTGTTGCTGATGAGACCCACCACTGTTGTGTCATCTGCAAACTTCATGAAGTGGTTGGAGCTGTATGATGGTATGCAGTCGTGTGTTAGCAGGGTGAATAGAAGGGGGCTCAGCACACATCCTTGTGGGACTCTGTAGTCAATGAAATGGTGCTGGATGTGTTATTCCCGACACGTACTGCCTGTGGTCTCCCGGTCAGGAAGTCTAGCAGCCAGTTACACATTGAGGTGTTCAGCCCCAGACTGTCCAGTTTAAGGATGAGCTGTTGGGGGATGAGCTGCGGACCACTGAAATTTAATTGGAGGTGAGAGAGAGAGAGCAGGGTCAGACACTATCTACCCAGTAGATAGTGTCAGTTGCTCGCTTATACAGTTTCATTCTGTTGTTAATATCACATATTTTACTTGTTTGATATCATCAAAAAAGGCGTTCAATACAGGATCAACTGGACTTTATTTGTTGCAGAAAACGTTTCGACTTCTGTCCAGAAGTCTTTTTCAATTCTGAACTTCTGGACAGAAGTCGAAACGTTTTCTGCAACAAATAAAGTCCAGTTGATCCTGTATTGAACGCCTTTTTTTGATTTTATCATGTCCTGGACGACTGAGAATCTTCACCAGCATACTTGTTTGATAGTTTTTGTCCTATTTACAATGCAGCTACAGTATTTCACTGAAAATCAAACAGCTAAGCATTCTACAGCACCCTTTAAATAGAAACTTTTATTAGCAATCAAAAACTCTTACACCTACAGATGCTTTGTTTTCTTTTCCTCTTCACTTCTGAGGAACAGTTGACTTGATTCAGACATCACAGAGGAGGATGAGCAGAACAGGAAGGAAGGTGAAGAGCTATAACTGAGAATAAATTGTCCCTGAGCTGAACAGCATTTGATGATTTGGTGTTTGATATTGAAACGTTTTTTTTTTATGATCATTGTTATTCAGATATCAGCAGCGAGTGGAAAAAAAAGGTGCCACCACAAACATATTTTGTGTCTCTTTCCTTCCTGTCTTCTCCTGCTGTGGCAATAAAAATGCCACCTTTCTTTAAAACTCCTGTCTAAGCACCCAATCATGTTGCTATGGTAACCATTCACTAGCACTCATATGTCCTTTTTTTTCTGTTTTACTCTGTTTATTTCTTTGCTCTCCTCCAGTCTAGCTCATCTTCATACCTTCTCTACAATCACTTTTAATCCTTGTGTTGTGCAAACACAACAAACCGTCCTTGATCTTTGGATTGTCTCAAATTTAGACTTACCAGTGAAAAGGGAGAACAACAAATGGCAGTCAAACAGTGGATGTTTAAAGGATTCTACAGTACTGAATCTTTGCACTTGTGAATACTGTACTTAGTACAATTTTAAATAAAAGTAGAGTCACAAGAAGACACACTTATGCATACGACCTCAGGCTCAAACAAAACCAAGGTCAAAACTACAGCACTATTTTACAAGCCCAAAACCAGAAAAGTTGGCACGTTGTGGAAATCGCAAATAAAAACAGAATACAATGACTTGCAAATCTTTTTCAACCTATATTCAATTGAACACACTGCAAAGACCACATACTTAACGTTCGAACTGGTAAACTTTGTTATTTTTTGCAATTATTAGCTCATTTGGAATTTGATGCCTGCAACATGTTTCAAAAAAGCTGGCACAAGTGACAAAGAAGACAGAGAAATTTGAGGAATGCTCATCAAACACTTATTTGGAATATCCCACAGGTGAACATGCAAATTGGGAACAGGTGGGTGCCATGATTGGGTATAAAAGC
>JBBPBX010108217.1:0-11189 GCA_038048925.1 Garcialebias charrua
AAAACTAAATTATTAAGATAGGGAATTATGTTGTTCAACAAAGGTTACTACAGAGCAGAATGAATTAATCCCACAATTTCCATAATTCTGCAGAGGACAAAGTGTGCCGCATTAACCTGATGCATGCTCAATAATACAGGTAGAAAAATCTAAAAAGCTAAGTCTGGTCCTCTAGACATTCAAAAAATTAAACAAAAAGCAAAAAAATTGTAGAAACGTTTCGTCTGACAGACTTCCTCAGTCTGAGCTGCTGTATTCAGCTCAGTCTTATATAAAATTAAAATATAAAAATATATTTAAATATATTCATATACTTAAAATATATTATAAGACTGAGCTGAATACAGCAGCTCAGACTGAGGAAGTCTGTCAGACGAAACGTTTCTACAATTTTTTTGCTTTTTGTTTAATTTTTTGAATGTCCAGAGGACCAGACTTAGCTTTTTTAGATGTGCCGCATTAAATTAACTGCTGTGTCATTTGTTTACAGCAATATCTGGAATAACAACATTATTACTGGTCTGAATACCAGGTAAAGGCCCATTGTTATCTACTCCAAAACTTTCTAGTTCAAAAATAGAATCTACAGCTGTATTTTGTTGTGCCATACTGTTTGACACCTGCATGTCACAAGTGAAGTGGCATCCGCCCGTTCTGTGTGGAGACGCCATCGTTATTCCACTGGTTTTGAAACTCAAATGTGGCTTTTTCAATTCTTGGCATACATACAAAATGAAGCCAAAAAAGATGATCATCATTTAAAGAGTCATAGATACAATGCAGCTGAATGAAATTAAAAATAACATTAAAAACTGGCACTGATAGGATTGCAGATAAAGTCTGAGTGTGACCAGCAAGTTCTCTAAAGCCTATCCTGGCTATTTGTGTCACATGTTCTTTCCCTTACAATGTGTTCTATACATTGTAGAGCATTCCCAAAAAAATTGTGTAACTTCAACTTTACTGACTCCAAATGTAAATAAAGGTAGAAAGCACAGCTGTAGCAGAACAACAAAAATGCTATGAAGTTGCATTGTGACAATGTGTTTGTGACTCCAATATGTTCCGTTTCCAGTCTTCAGTCCAGCTGTCCCAGAAGGAATTCTTGAAGATTGAAAAAAAAATCCTGTGGTACAAAGAGGAAGGGGGGGGGGGTACAACGACAATTACAAAGTTTGCAGAGTACATACTTAAAGGTGCAGTCTGTAATTTTCTGTAGAACGCAGGACTTCAAAACATTTTCAACAGGGAAAGCATTCTGGTCCCTCCGCCTCAAAGCCATATTTGGCTCTGCTCCCCCTTGCTCTCGCTGAACTGCATGTCCTGTCGGAGCTGCTGTGATCTTCTGTGTTTATATGTTAATAAAACGTTCTAAAAAATAAAATAAAAACATGGAGCGCTGGTCCAGAACACCAGGAAATCTGCAGAGGACGTAGGACCCAAGTTGAATTCGCTCGTGACAAATTAATTCATTTCCTCATGTTTTCAGTCATGGAGTCAGCGAGGTGGAAGCGATCACTTGACCTTTGGCAAAAAAAAAAATCCAGATCAGGGATGAAGAAGGGGAAATTAATATATTTGTGTCATACAAAACAGTTTTGCATCGCTTTGCAATCCTTGAAACGAGAATGTGCGTGGCCGCTGCGGGCTGGGACAGGCGGGGGCGTGGGTTAGGGGCGTAAGAAGTGAGAAGCTCTGTTTTTATTGGCTGGTTAAAAACTGTTTTTATTGGCTGGTTAAAAACTGTTTTTATTGGCTGGTTAAAAACTGTTTTTATTGGCTGGTTAAAAACTGTTTTTATTGGCTGGTTAATGGCGGGTCACTGTGGCTTTTTAGAAATGCTTTTAGTAACATCTGGAGAAGCCAGACGACCATAGTTTTTTTCAGAGATTACCTGTCTAACATCAGTCTGTCAGGAGATAATGATAGAGTGAAGAAATATGTTAAAAATATATTTTTAGAAAAGTTACAGACTGCACCTTTAACTTTTTTTTTCTTTCTTTTTTTTTCTTCTTCTTTCGGCTTTTTTCCCTGCGTTAGGGGTCGCCACAGCGAACTGGTCGCACGAAGATTTGGCAGTTTTTACGCCGGATGCCCTTCCTGACACAACCACAGCCCTCTGTGTGGAGCAGAGAGCTGATATCTAGGGTTCCCGGGGGAGCAGATGGTGTGGGTTAAAAGGTATTGTGACATGATTTTGTAAATTTGAATATTTGTCAGAACATATATATCTTATATCATTGAGCTCTGGTCGTTTTTGCATAATAAATTATAAATATGTTAAATTTTTATTCTAAATTATGGTAATGTTTTTCTCTGGTACTTGCTGGGATACGCCCCTAAAATTCCGCGCATTTCCGCAATACGTCATCACCAGTCGTCGTCGCCAGTCAGCAACGTCACAACGGGCAGAAGGCAGAGCCTTGCCCGTTTGTTATGTGTGTTAACTGCTTGCCATAGATTCATTTCCTGAAAGATCGCCTCGTTTTTTTGTGTAACTTGAAAAATGCCGTCACGTTGTAGCGCATTTGGGTGTTCTAATATCAGCAGTGAACAAGTGAGCCTTCACAAATTTCCAAAAGATGAGAAACTTTGACAAGAATCAGATGGGACCAGACAAGGACCGGTGGGTTCCAGGAGTCGTATGTCTGCAGCGACCATTTTACTGCCGATAGTTTTCAGGAAAGACCTGGTTTACAAGAATGTTTTGGATTACCAGTAAAATGGAGAAGACTTTTAAAACCAGATGCTATTCCTACTATTTTTAAAAGAAAATCTACAGAAGAAAGTCCCACAGCTACCACGTCAAAACAACGCAGGAAAGCTACCATCGGAAGACTGTCCAGGAGATGAGTAAGTCTTTGTGTAAACATAATCGGAGGTGTGTAGTGTTTTAGATTATAAACTATATATTTTACGTGAGTTCATGTTGTTTTACTTTATACACTGTGAGTGTATAAAGCCAATTATCACGGCAGATTATTTATGTTCGCTGCTAACAAGCTAGCCGAATCAGTAGCACACACACTTTTCTAATAATGTATTTTTAAATTATGTCTGCATCTGTAGTTTCTTTTTATTCGGGGAGGGATATTAATGAGAGTTTTGGATGATTTACTGTCTTAAAATGATATATCGCTGACGCGACCGGTAATAAGCCGAGATAGCAGCTAACAAACATTAGCCGAGAGCCCGGAGCAAACACGTTGCTAATGATGTATTTTTAAATTATGTCTGCGCGATCAGGTAACATCTGTAGTTTCTTTTTATTCGGGGAGGGATATTAATGAGAGTTTTGGATGATTTACTGTCTTAAAATGATATATCGCTGACGCGACCGGTAATAAGCCGAGATAGCAGCTAACAAACATTAGCCGAGAGCCCGGAGCAAACACGTTGCTAATTATGTATTTTTAAATTATGTCAGCGCGATCAGGTAACATCTGCTGTTTTCTTTTAATTCGGGGAGGGATATTAATGAGAGTTTTGGATGATTTACTGTCTTAAAATGATATATCGCTGACGCGACCTGTAATAATAATAATAGCAGCTAACACACACTAGCCGAGACACAGGCCACGTTGCTATTTATGCATTTTCAAATTATGTCAGCGCGATCAGGTAACATCTGTTGTTTTCTTTTTATTCGGGGAGGGATATTAATGAGAGTTTTGGATGATTTACTGTCTTAAAATGATATATCTCAGACGTGACCGGTGTCAGGGACTCTGTTTGCCAAGATGGCTGCTAAGAAACATTAGCCGAGAGCCCGGAGCAAACACGTTGCTAATTATGTATTTTTAAATTATGTCAGCGCGATCAGGTAACATCTGTTGTTTTCTTTTTATTCGGGGAGGGATATTGATGAGAGTTTTGGATGATTTACTGTCTTAAAATGATATATCGCTGACGCGACCTGTAATAATAATAGCAGCTAACACACACTAGCCGAGACACAGGCCACGTTGCTATTTATGCATTTTTAAATTATGTCAGCGCAATCAGGTAACATCTGTTGTTTTCTTTTTATTCGGGGAGGGATATTAATGAGAGTTTTGGAAGATTTACTGTCTTAAAATGATATATCTCAGACGTGACCGGTGTCAGGGACTCTGTTTGCCAAGATGGCTGCTAAGAAACATTAGCCGAGAGCCCGGAGCAAACACGTTGCTAATTATGTATTTTTAAATTATGTCTGCGCATCAGGTAACATCTGTAGTTTCTTTGTATTCGGGGAGTGTTTATTAATGAGAGTTTTGGATGATTTACTGTCTTAAAATGATATATCTCAGACGCAATCGGACATGCTCCGCCATTATTATTTAAATGCACGTTGGAGCGTGCCTTCCCGTAGTCACGTCACAATGAAGTTTTTGCGGAAATGCGCAGATTTTTAGGGGCGTATCCCAGAGAAAAAAACTACCATAACTTGGAATAAATTTTTAATATATTTATAATTTATTTTGCAAAAACGAACAGAGCTCAATGACATAAGATATATATGTTCTGACAAATATTCAAATTTACAAAATCATGTCACAATACCTTTAAACGTTTGTTTACAGGAATAACCAGACGGCAACTGGCTGAAACTCTTCTGGTTTAGCCTAGGGTGCTTCCAACATAATTTCTACTAAAACAACAGTGTACCTAATTAATATCAATGTAAAGGTTTGCTAAACAGTGTTTTCACAAAGCGCTATAAAATCTTTGAGTTGTTTTAAGACGACAGAACTCCACTTTGGTCCTGGCAACACTTAGATTAGTCGTTAGCTCATCACTCCAATCAGAATTGTTTTCTCCTTAGTGAAAAAAGCCACTACGACAAATAAAATATAGTACGGTAACATTTCATTGGGCCATAATGATAATAATAATAATTTTATTTAAAAGCACCTTTCAGGACACTTTACAGCAAGAAAACAAATTGAAATATAAAATAAAGAATATAAAATACAAAATAACATAAAATACATTTAGTAAAGTTAATGATAAGCTAGTCTAAAGAGATGTGTTTTCAGACCAGTCTTGAACAGAGAAAGGGAGGTGGTGTTTCGAAGGTCTGGCGGTAGAGCGTTCCAGAGGTGAGGGGCAGAGCAGGTGAAGGCCCTGCTCCCCATGGTGGAGAGGCGGGCAGAGGGTACATGGAGATGTAGCAAAGAGGAGGATCTGAGAGAGCGTGATGGGATGGAGATTTGTAGGAGGTCAGATAGATAAGGAGGGGCAAGGTTGTGGATAGATTTGAATGTGAGAAGTAGAATTTTGAAGACAATGCGTGATTTAACCGGGAGCCAGTGGAGCTGCTGCAGGACAGGAGTGATGTGATTATAGTAGGAGGTTTGAGTGATGACACGGGCAGCTGAGTTCTGGACCATCTGTAACTTGTGGAGAGATTTGTTACGCCAAATTTACACTACATGCGGTCCGGCTCCGCTCCGCAGGTCGCAGCTGAGCGAGTCCAGTTTCCACTACCTCCGCTCCGCTCAGGTCCGCCTGGATGCACCGCTCCGAGACGCATGCGCGGGAATTGCGAAATTGCGCGATAGCAAGTGATAAATAAGTAAGTCAGAACAAAACAATTCATTCGGTGGAAGAAGGAGAACAACAGTAGAGACTGCTGCCTTGATCTTCTCTCGTAAATGAGCGACAGGACATGGTTTGAGCAACAGGAAGTGATGTATTACATTTCAGAATAAAATACTTTTTTATTTATTTATTTCTTGTATTGCGTTTGTAGGCGTAGTCATAAATGATAGTTTGACAGCATTTTTGTACAAATAAATCCGTATAGAGCTAGGATTAGTCCGCCCGTGGTGATTTTATTTTGTAAATACGGATGTTGTGCTCGTTCCTTTTCCTGTTGGTGCGACGTAATCTTTAAAAGTTGACTCCGGCACAGCTCCGGCGTCCGGCAGAAATAGGATGGATTCTAATTTTGACGGACTGCCGTCCGCTCGCCGCCACCGTGCGGAGCCAGTGTAAACTCTTTCATTGATTAAAATGGGTGCGTATTTGCTGCGGAGGTCGGACCGGAGCGGGGCGGAGCCGGAACGCATGTAGTGTAAATTTGGCGTTAGGGAGGCCATAGAGAAGGGAGTTGCTGTAGTCGATACGGGAAGTCACAAGACTGTGCACAAGGATGACTGGAGCGGGGTGTGAGAGATGGATGGAGATGGTTAATATTTCGGAGGTGGAAATAGGCAGACCGAGTAACATTGTTGATGTGTGAAGTGAAGGAGAGAGTGGTGTCAAGGATGACACTGAAACTTGACCTGAGGGGAGGGGGATAGCAGAGAGTTGTTAAGGGGGACGAGAAGATGTTCTGATTTTGAAATAGAGTTTTTGGTACCAACAAGAATGATTTCTGTTTTGTTACTGTTCAGTGGAAGGAAATTGTTAGAAAACCAGTGATTTAGCTCAATGAGAGAGTCGGTAAGGATGGCGGTTGGGTGGATGGAGTTTGGTTGTGATGACATGTAGAGCTGTGTGTCATCAGCATAACAGTGGAAATGGACGCCGTATTTGCGGAAGATGTGACCTAGGGGAAGGAGGTAAATGATCAAGAGGAGGGGTCCGAGGACAGAGCCTTGGGGGACACCCGTGGAGATGGGGGAAGACTGGGAACGGAAGGATTTAATCTGAATGAATTGAGTGCGGTCGGAGAGATACAGTAAGAGTTGAACCAGTCTAAAGGCTGAGTTAGACTTTCGCTTTGGTCCGCAGGCTGGAGCGCGCGCGTCGCGCGTGCACTGTGCCGCACGGCGAAATGCGTTCATAGTTTCGCCCCTGTGTTTATGGTTGACGCACGGCGGAGCATGGCAAAGTGCTGTTCTTTTACGGGCCAGCAGGTGGCAGTAGCCTCTACAACATGTGCATATGTTACAAGAAAGGGTGTAGAAGAAGAAATCTACCGTAGAAGAAGAACTGTTTGACGTCACAACACAAACAAAATGGCTTCCCGCTCGCTTCATTCTTGAACTGTCTTTATTAGAGGAGCAAATTATAATAGAACTTTCGCCCCTGTGTTTATGGTTGACGCACGGCGGAGCATGGCAAAGTGCTGTTCTTTTACGGGCCAGCAGGTGGCAGTAGCCTCTACAACATGTGCATATGTTACAAGAAAGGGTGTAGAAGAAGAAATCTACCGTAGAAGAAGAACTGTTTGACGTCACAACACAAACAAAATGGCTTCCCGCTCGCTTCATTCTTGAACTGTCTTTATTAGAGGAGCAAATTATAATAGAACAACAGTTATTGTGTCTTGCAATTTTAATGAGACGAAGAAGACGCAGAAGGAGATGGTATGTTCGGCCATTACACCCTCAGAGACGTACTGGTGGGTGGTGATGCCGATGCGGAGAATTGACGAAGAAATGCACTTCAGTTACTTCCGCATGTCTGCACGCCGATTTGATGACCTGCTACATCGTATTTCGCCTTTCATACGACATGGAAGGACCCACAGCAGCCCAGTGACATTACCCGAGCGTTTGGCAGTGACTTTAAGAATCCTGGCTTCAGGTAGCAGCCAGAAAAGTGTAGCAGCCAGCTACAAACTTGGTGCAACTACGGTTTCCCTGATAGTCTCTGAGGTGTGCTAAGCTATATTGTATATTGCTATATGTATTTGAATGTTAATGATTTTAAATAAAATGAAACTACATTGAAATATCCACTTCAGCTTTGCGTCTGTTTTGTTTGCATATTGTATTTACAAAGCCACTAACAGTTGTATTACATAAAATTTGGTATGAAATAATAATAATAATAATAATTAATTCAATTTATAACGCACTTTTCATTACTGAAAATCTCAAAGTGCTACACATATATTGAATGCTACACACATTCATAAACCGGTGGCGGCAGACTACCATGCAAGGTGCTTTCTAGTCCTACCGGGAGGTAGGACTGGAACCTGTCCTACCTACCAATATGGGACTTAAATATAAGTCCCATATTGCATTAAAATGAAGCATTGCTACCTGACACGAAAAATCTCAATGTGTAGTAGCCTTTATTTCACCAGGAATGTGAAGTGGAATGTGGAGAAACCTGTAGAAATAGTGTTTTGATTTTAATGTGTGCAAAAATTGCATGCTGTCTAAAAATAATTGATAAATGTGTAATTATGCATTACAAATGTATCATTTGAATCAAAGTCAAGTCAAAGTCAGCTTTATTCTCAAAACAGTAATATGTACAGGACATACACAGGATTGAAATTGCATTTCTCTCTGTCCCTCGGTGCAACAATAACTATTTAAACACTAAAACATTTAATAAACATAAAATGAAATAAAGTGTAATACTGTCCTGAGTTTTTGCATAGTACTTTTTCATAGTAGTATAAAAGTATAAAATGTTTTCACCAACACCAACATTTAATATCCATAAACATAAAATGAAATAAAGTGTAATACTGTCCTGAGTTTTTGCATAGTACTTTTTCATAGTAGTATAAAAGTATAAAAAGTTTTCACCAACATTTAATAAACATAAAATGAAATAAAGTGTAATACTGTCCTGAGTTTTTGCATAGTACTTTTTCATAGTAGTATAAAAGTATAAAAAGTTTTCACCAACATTTAATAAACATAAAATGAAATAAAGTGTAATACTGTCCTGAGTTTTTGCATAGTACTTTTTCATAGTAGTATAAAAGTATAAAAAGTTTTCACCAACACCAACGGAGTGAGCTGATGCTAGGGCTGTCGCTTCTGCTACTGCTGCTTGACCCTGGCAAGTGTCGAGGTGGTACGGGTATGGGCACCGTTGGACAGGGAGGAATTGGCGTGGAGGACCTGCGCAGAGGAAAACACCCTGCATTTGAAGTACTGCCAGTTTCATGGCCAGTAGGCGTGAGGTTGTGAGAGACGATGGGTGTGATGTACTCATGGTCGATGGTGGTGACGGTCTGGTCCATGGGGGTGAGGGTCTGGTCGATAGGGGTGAAGGTCTGGTCGAATGGGGTGACAGTCTGGTCGAGGCACCATGTATCGTCCTGTGCTTGGCTCTGTGGTGTTTCTTCAGGCTAAAAAACAGACATTGACATCCATCAGTACAAAATGAAACGGTAACGGATACAATGCACATATGTGTTAAATAAAAACAAATGTTTGTGTAATTGTTAGCTTAATAAACAGAAGGTGAAGCATCAACAGACATATAGGCTAAATTTGTTTACAGTTGAGGTGTGCAGATCTAAAATGGTTATTTCCACTATTTCACATTTACTGGTCAGCAGCTTGATTTATATTTTCATTAAGCCATGTTTTGGTCATTCATTCTCACAGTTTATTGTTTATATCAATGACTACAAAGGGGAAACAACACGTGGCAGGCTGCACAGCATGGCACAGCATGGCCTGCTGTACGGTAACGGATACAATGCACATATGTGTTAAATAAAAACAAATGTTTGTGTAACTGTTAGCTTAATAAACAGAAGGTGAAGCATCAACACACACACAGGCTAAATTTGTTTACAGTTGAGGTGTGCAGATCTAAAATGGTTATTTCCACTATTTCACATTTACTGGTCAGCAGCTTGATTTATATTTTCATTAAGCCATGTTTTGGTCATTCATTCTCACAGTTTATTGTTTATATCAATGACTACAAAGGGGAAACAACACGTGGCAGGCTGCACAGCATGGCCTGCTGTACGGTAACGGATACAATGCACATATGTGTTAAATAAAAACAAATGTTTGTGTAATTGTTAGCTTAATAAACAGAAGGTGAAGCATCAACACACACACAGGCTAAATTTGTTTACAGTTGAGGTGTGCAGATCTAAAATGGTTATTTCCACTATTTCACATTTACTGGTCAGCAGCTTGATTTATATTTTCATTAAGCCATGTTTTGGTCATTCATTCTCACAGTTTATTGTTTATATCAATGACTACAAAGGGGAAACAACACGGCAGGCTGCACAGCATGGCCTGCTGTATTCCATGCTAAGCTAGCTGTAATAAAAGCAGTACTAACTTTTTTTCTTTCATTTTTACCTCTTTTTCCATATTTGTGTCCTTTTCTCGGTGTTTTATAAAACTCGACAGCCAACTCAGCTCCACAACGAGGATTGGCACCGGTTTGTTGGTGCCAGGATCGCCACTTCTGATCACCCTCTTTTTGGCCTTCACGAAGCGATCCCGCATGTTTTTCTTCCTCCTTCTGCATCGCTTCTGCAATCTCCTTCCATGAACTCTGTGCCAGTTGCACATCTTTGTGTTCTCTCATAGAGGGATCATACAAATGGCGATACATGCGGATGAGTTCAGCCAGAGCAGCTTCGAAAGCGTCCATCTTGTTTTGAGCCCAGTCCGTACGTCACTGAGCGCGGCGCGCGCTCTAGGCTTGCGGAGTTTCAAAAATTCAGAGGTGCACGGCACGCGCTAATCCCCTGCGCGGGGCCAACGCGCAGGGGCGGGGACTGTGAAATTGCGTCACTTTTGGAGGGCACACCCTCGCGCGCTGCGCGACGCGTCGACTATGAATCTAGCTTAACGGGGTACCTGATGCCAATGGAGGTTAGTCTGTTGAGGCGGATAGAATGACAGATGGTGTCAAAGGCAGAACTTAAATCAAGAAGAATGAGAATGGACAGAAGACCAGAGTCAGCAGCAAGAAGAAGGTTGTTAGTAATTTTTATTAGAGCTGTTTCGGTGCTATGGTGGGGGCAAAAACCGAATTGAAACTCTTCATAAATGTTATTGTTGGACAGGTGAGAGTGAAGTTGACTAGAAACAACTTTTTCAAGAACCTTGTAAATAAAGGGCAGATTGGAGATCAGACGGAGATTACTGAAGTTGGTGAAGTCAAGACCTGGTTTCTTGATGATGGAGGTGATGGCAGCAGATTTGAAGGCTGTGGGAACAATGCCAGAGGTTAGGGAGGAATGGATGATGTTAGTGATGATAGGGACCAAAGACGGGAGACAGGATTTAACAAGAACTGTGGGAAATGGATCAAATTGACAGGATGAGGACTTAGACTTACTGATAATGTCAGCAATGTCATCAGCAGAGGGGAGGGAGAAGACAGAGAAAGGGAGGGAGGGGGGAGTTCAACACAGATGCTGGGGGCAGTATTTGGTCCAAGGTGTTTATGAATTGAAATAATCTTTTCATTGAAATATGACATAAGTGAGTTGCAAAATTCTGTGGAAACCATGTGAGAGG
>JBBPBX010108218.1:0-11189 GCA_038048925.1 Garcialebias charrua
ACAACTGTAGCCTCAAAACTTTTACAGTGAGTCATACAAACACTACAAACTTTTACACTGTATGACTTTGCATTACAGTTTATTTTTTTTTTATTTTTTTTACATAGACTTCTATGGTTACCACTGAGGACCATATTGGTTTACTGTTTGCTACCAAAAACGACTGCAATGAAAACACACATCAAATGTGACAAGAAGCAACGTGAGGCTACAGAAAAACCTGAACCAGGTTTTGTGCAGGGTCACTGATAAACTCTCTATAGTGTTAACTCTTGTTGTCATGCATACCTTCATTTGTGCATACGGTAGTTACTTATCGTGCCTTCAAATAAACTCTTGGGGGAAAATAAAGTGAAAAGAATTAAACTGCAGTAATTTAATGTAAACCTCTTACAACCACCACCTAAAGCTATGAAAATATGATTTTACTGATTGTTATACCGTTTTACTTTTCCACAAAATAGTAAGTCTGACTGAGAACACAACACTTTCTGCACAGTGTGATCAGTACTGGTAATAGACTTGTGTGGTCTTCTGTTGAATAATATGTAAATAAAATTCTAAAACGTGTTCTCTTCTGACGATACTACTTTTTTTTATTTTGGTAGTGATTTGCATCAAATGTCTGAGTTGTTAAAAATGGAGTTTGTTAAATTACAAACTTGGTTTAAATTGAACAAACTATCATTAAACCTAGATAAAACAAAGTATATGTTATTTAGTAATAAAAATAATACAATGGAATTTTCTTTTAAAATTGATGGTGTTGAAGTTCACAGAGTAAGCGAGGTGAAGTTTTTGGGGGTAGTTATTGATGACAAACTGTCGTGGAAACAGCATATAAATTCAGTTAAACTCAAGTTATCTAGATCTACTGCAGTGCTGTACAAAGTGAAAGATTTGTTGAATGATAAAGCTCTGTATCTGTTATATAATGCAATTTTTGTTCCACATTTAATTTATTGTGTTGAAGTTTGGGGAAAGGCGTGTAAAACCATAACGAAGCCTATTTTTATTTTACAAAAAAGAGCTGTGAGAATTATTACAAGAAAGCCTTACTGTCATCCGTCGAATATATTATTTCAACAACTTAAGTTGCTAAAGTTTTATGATTTAGTGGACTACAATATTTTGTTGGTAATGTATAGAGCCCATAATAATGTACTGCCTTCAAATGTTCAAATGAAATTTGTAAAGAGGACGAGCTGCTATAGTCTTAAGGGAACTGAGATTTTTGCAAAACCTCAGTATAGAACAAGCTTAAAGGGACGGTCTGTCTCAATACAGGGAGTTGATTTGTGGAATGGTTTAGGTAATGAAGTTAAATCTGCAAAATCAGTGCTTGTGTTTAAAAAATGATTAAAACTAAATTGTTAACCAAATACTAAAAATTTATTTAAATTGTTATTGTACTAAAATATTTTTTAATTGAAATGAGTTACTCTTTTGGTTTGATTGCTTATTGACGACTTTTGTTTGAATGAATTGTTTGTATTGTTTTTGTTTTGGAAAAAAGGGGCAGGTATAATAAGATTTTTTCTTCTTCCTGCCACCTTTCATTTTATGTTTGTTTTTTTCCTCTTGTTTTTAATATTACATGTAAGAAGGTTTTTCTTTTAACAATGTAAAATGAATAAATCAATAAACAAAATAAATAAAAATAAATAAAATAACAGACTAAAACAAAAGTGACAGTGGTGTAAAGGTTTATAAAATAGTGTTAGCGTGAACCACAATGAAATGTATTATCTAAGTGCATGCTCAATAATCCAGGTAGAAAAATCTAAAAAAGTTAATTCTGGTCCTCTGGACATTCAAAAAAATAAAAAATAAAAAAAAAATAATTGTACAGAAGCAGCGTTTCTCTTTAAGAAAAACGGGAGGGAGGCCTCTTGATGTGACATGGGCTTTCTCTTATTCCTTTTTGTAAGAATGTGGCTCCCTCTGGTGGTCGTCTCCTTCCTTGCCCATCACCTTGTCTTGCATGTTGTCTGTCTCAGGTTTGTGTGTTCTCAGGTGTGTATGATTTAGGTAATTAGGCTGTGTATATAAGTTTGCATTTGTGTGCATGTCTTTGTCGGGTCATTCATCTTCCTTCCTGGTGTGTCGTGTATTTTCAGCTCCTTGGTTTTTGTGAGTACAACTCCTCATGTTGAAGTTTTTGTATTAAGCCACAGTTGATCTTTTGAGTTTTTGTTATTAAAGTATTTTTGACTTTTTACCTCGTGTCTCTGAGTGTCCGTCTGCACCATTGGACTCACCCCTCCCACACCACGCTGGATCATAACAGTAATGGCCCGACCTAAACAGTGAGTCCAGCGGGCGGAACTTCCAGAGGCAGAAGGTGACGGTTTCCGCTCGAAGGGAGCAGCCGTCACAGACGTGGTCCCTGCAGCTGCAGCTCCTGCGGCCGCTCTTATGCCTGCTGCAGTCTCCGTTAGTTTTTCCACCTCCTGCAGTCTCTGTTCTCATCAGTACATGGATCACACCCAGTTCAGACTTTATTTTTCTCACCTGCCCGTTCTGATTTTTCCTCGCCGTCTGGTCCCGGAGCGCGCCGCTGAGGTTTTGCCGTCTGCAGAGGTCCTGCGCCGCTGTCGCCTCTTCGCCTTCAGGGGGTCCCTGCGCCGATTACGCCTCTACTGTCTTCGGAGGGTCTCCGCGCTGGTGACGCCTCTGCTTCGTGGGTGCTCGCGCCGCTGATGCCTCGGCGTCTACGGGGGTTCACGCGCTGATGATGCCTCTACTTTCTTCGGAGGGTCCTCGCGCCGGTGACGTCCCTGCTGCAGTGGGTCCTCGCTCTTCAGACGCCTCCGCATCGATGGAGGGTCCTCGCTTCTCTGACGCTTCCGCTTCGATGGAGGGTCTCCACGTCGATGACGTTGCTACGTCGATGACGTCGCTACGTCCGATGACGTCACTCCGTCAGACGACGTTTCTACGTTTGATGACATTTTGGCGCTTGTTAGTTTTCTGGGTTTAGTCTTTGTTTAATTCTGGTTTTTGTATGTTTTTGCTTGGTGTTTAGCTTTTTGTCCCTTGTCCTGTTCCCCTGTCCCTGTGTTCTCCTTCGTGCCCGCCCTGGTTGTTGGGGGTGTTCCTTGGGGACGCCTGGGGGCGTCTTTGAGGGGGAGGTACTGTAAGAGTGTGGCTCCCTCTGGTGGTCGTCTCCTTCCGCCCATCACCTTGTCTTGCATGTTGTCTGTCTCAGGTTTGTGTGTTCTCAGGTGTGTATGATTTAGGTAATTAGGCTGTGTATATAAGTTTGCATTTGTGTGCATGTCTTTGTCGGGCCATTCATCTTCCTTCCTGGTGTGTCGTGTATTTGCAGCTCCTTGGTTTTTGTGAGTACAACTCCTCATGTTGAAGTTTTTGTATTAAGCCACAGTTGAGCTTTTGAGTTTTTGTTATTAAAGTATTTTTGACTTTTTACTCGTGTCTCTGAGTGTCCGTCTGCACCATTTCCCACACCTCGTGTCTCTGAGTGTCCGTCTGCACCATTGGACTCACCCCTCCCACATCACGCTGGATCATAACACTTTTTTTCCTGTTCTCAAAATGGCGGACACTCGGTGTGGTTTGAATTGTATTCTACATTTTTTTGTTTGTTTGTTTTTTATGTCCAGAGGACCAGAATTAACTTTTTTAGGTATTATCCAAGCCTTGGATAATACCTAAAAAAGCTCCTGGCTTTTTTAAGTATTACAGTATCTGTATTATCGTTGGTTTTAGGCTCCTGTAACCTTAGATTCCAAGGTTACAGGAGCTCTACTAGAGGTTCATGCTTTCAGATGGCTGATTCTAGAAGGCACAGCAGATCTGCAGTCATAGACTGGGAGTGCAACTCTGACATCGACTCAGACAAACAAACAAAGAAACATTCAGCGTTTTGAACCATTGACTGGAGGAGCTGACGATGTTGGTATGTACCTCTAAGAAATAGAGGTTCATCTCAAAAAGTCCCCAGGCATGACAGACAGTGATAAGCTCTATCTAATCTACTGTACATCATGTCTGACAGACAGGTCAAGCAGTTTCTTAAACTTCTGCCTGACATGGTTAAAGAGGACATCTCTCTCCTCAGTCAAACAACGATGGAGTATGAGAGCCATGCAATCTAGCCCAGCTACCGCGATGAATGTGAGACAGCGGAAGAATGAGGCCCCACACTTGTATTACCATCACCTCATTTGTACATTTTATGGGCCGCAGGATGAACCGGGGATTGAGGAGTAGGACTGTCACATTAACAAATGTTGCTGGGCGATTGTCTCGGAAATTATTGTGATAAACGATAACATTGCACAGTACCACAAAATAAACCATTATTTTACCATTAATTCTAAAAGCACTACATTTATTCCAGCTACAACTGATGAAATTATACCATGCTTTTCATACCTTTCCAAATGGCATCAAATAAAGCAGGGCATGAAGTCCAATCCATCCCAACAGAACCACAGGGGCCAGAGGATCCCAGAGCTGATTTGTGGAGGGAAGCTGAGGGGGCCACTGCAGCACACTGGCCTCAGGAGATTGACTCGCGCAGATAAGGAAGAGCACGGTCAACGGAAGAAAAATGGGAATGCATACGGCACCTGAAAGGTGAATAAAGACAGAAATGCGAGGAATCAACTGATGCTCATATAAAAAATTGTTAGTTTGCTCAAACACACAAAGGTTGTGATGTATATACTCATTACGTCTCACATCTACAACACTCGTGGTCTGGAGTAATAGTCTTTACTGCACGCCAACATCCAATTTCCTGTTTAATTTTATTACATTAGCTGTTTTATTGTCAAGCAAACAAGCTTTAAAGGATAAAAGCTGATCTGTGATAGTTTAGCAACCAAAAAAACTTTTAATAGACTTTATATGTCATCAAAGGAACACTATAACTCAGGGGTGTCAAACATGCGGCCCGTGGGCCGCATCCGGCCCGCCAGGGGTTTTTAGTTGGCCCGCGGATTAATCTGAATTATTAAAAAAGAATAAATGCTATTTTCTTAAAAATCTGCAGTTCCTATGTTGTCCGCTAGAGGCGCTGTGGTTTAGTCAGTTTCTATGTTGTCCTACTCAAACCGGCTGCCTCTAGGACCCAGGGGCGCTGTGTTTTAGTGTGGGAGCCGTAGCAGACAGTAACCGGAGCTGCTCATTTTCCCCGTCTTCATGTCTGCAAGCCTTCTTCCTGATGTGAAACAGTACAAAAACAAGATTTCAGGGTTGCTGAGGGAGTTTAGAAACGATTTCAGGTCTTTAGAAGAATAGAATATATCTTTATTGACACGTTTTAAAAGATGGGACGAGTGCACGAAGCTGCAGTTGTCTCGGCCAGAGCCATATAAAGTGAGAGTTGCGACACTTCCATAGAGATCCGTTGTAAGAATGGAATGCGGAAGTCACGTGGGTCATGGAGGGGGCGATTTGTTCCATGCTCTGTTTTACAGTCCGACTCTGCCTGCAGTAGCGCTCCGTCGCCGCCAGAGGGCGCAGCTCCACAAGGTTTCCATAGCCGTTGTTTGGAACGATTGACCGCCTTTCGGCGACATCAAAGAGTGTCAGAACTCTCTATATATATGGCTCTGGTCTCGGCACCACAAAGGCGAACTCCAGACAGAATTTGCAGTTTTTCTCTCACCACTCACAGTCAGAGCTTCTAATGTGCTGTTGACATGCAACTTGAAATCATTGATTTGCAGTGTGATGTAGAATTGAAGGACAAATTTGCCTCTGTGGGCTTGGCACATTTTACAAGTATCTCTTACCACGCTATCCTAAACTGACAGCACTGGCTGCAAAAATGTCCATGTTTAGGACTACCTACCTGTGAGCAAGGTTTCACTAATGAACATTAATAAAACAGCTACGCTCAAAGCTCAATTTATGTGTTCACAATTGCTTCCTAGATGTGGAAAATGGATTTAAAATTCATTCATTTCTAAATTTTGATGGGTTTGATCAAGCATTTTTAACATGCAGGAAAGTGTTTTAACAAAATACCCTGATGCATGCTCAATAATCCAGGTAGAAAAATCTAAAAAAGCTAAGTCTGGTCCTCCGGACAATCAAAAAATAAAACAAAACATTATTTTTTGAATGTCCAGAGGACCAGACTTAGCTTTTTTAGTGTTTTAACAAAACTGTGTTTTTTTTTTCATGTCCAGAGGACCAGACTTAGCTTTTTTAGATTTTTCTACCTGGATTATTGAGCATGCATCAGGGTATTTAACAAACAGTTTTTACAACTAAATGTTTTAAAACGTGCAATCACTGATCAGTTTTTTAATGTGTAATTCACTTAAATGAGTAAAAGTGTAAAAGGACAATTAATTTAATGTAAATATTTTTATAATTTATTTATTCTTTGCACTAATTAATACAAAGAAAAAAAGTGGACTTTTGGAATGAGTATACGGGTCTGGCCCCCTTGAGATCAGATTAAGCTGTATGCGGCCCCCAGATCAAAATGAGTTTGACACCCCTGCTATAACTGATCCATTTAATATTACTAAATCCTAGTCTGCTGCTTTATAAAATCATCATCTGTTTAGTACATGAGGAAGATTCTAGTTTGAACAGAGAAGCAGAACTTGGCACTAGAGAAAAAGAACGTAACGCTGTAGCTACTGATATATATGGACAGCAAAATGGAGAAAAGACAAGACAAAACCTGTTTTGTGTTGTGGTGTAAGGTTCATGTTACTGTCACCATAAACTGTGGTTCTGCTCACATGTGGTTACTGTGTGTCTTACCCAGAGTTCCTCCAAACTCCCGTTCAGTGTCATGTGACGGTTTGTGTTTCAGAGCCTTGTTGTTGGGTCCCATTTTAGTGCACCTGTTAAAAATGTTCAAAAAGATCATCTATTATAACTGAAAACACATCATAACAAGAATAATCATTTGGCAATGCTTAGAAGTAAAAATAACCCGAGGATAACGTACAATCAGACATCTGATGAGGATGATGGACACAATCGTTTTTTTTTTTCAATAAACTTTATCACACAATTAAAAATATCCTACATACGTATTGGATAAAATTTGTCCCAAATTATTATTTTTAATTTGATTTTATTTACTATTTCCTCGCAATAATTTCAGCACACAGTCAAAGTTAATGTGCAACAGGATCAGGGAAAGTGAGACAGATTCAGAAAATAAAAGTAAAATTTAAAAACAGTTCCATAGTTGTTTGGTTTGTAGGGGACAAAGTAATAGTGCGCTAAATGTGACTATTTACTTATTTAAAGTTTGCCTGGATACACCAGAAACCACTTTGGAAATATTTCAAAATAAAATCTCACCCAAAAAAACAATACAAAGAAAAAAAAAATGAGTGGAGCAACAAATATCCATAGTTGTGTGGACAGGGCAGAAAGGTCTACATACTTATTTATGACAAGTTTGAGACGGAACAAGTCTGACTGATGATGTCAAAAGCGGATCACAAAAGCTGGAAAACCTTATAGCTTTGTTATACAAAATGCCTTGAAGGAGAAACATCATGTAAGGGAGAAAGAACCAGAGTAACACAAGTTTTCTGGAAAGTAAATACTCTATAGGAAAATCGGTGTATGAGGAAGAAACAGTGGCAAGGAAGGCAAGTTTGAGATTGTCATCATTGTATGTCTCCATACAATGGTGAAACTAAAATGTTATTCCAAGTGGATTGTGATAGAAAGGGCAATAAAAGTTATGAAGTAACTGTGGTGACACCAAGTAGGAAGGAA
Organism: Garcialebias charrua; assembly: GCA_038048925.1. Classification (NCBI taxonomy): domain Eukaryota; kingdom Metazoa; phylum Chordata; class Actinopteri; order Cyprinodontiformes; family Rivulidae; genus Garcialebias; species Garcialebias charrua. Next base: position 7,735 of record JBBPBX010108218.1, read on the forward strand.
TTTGTAATTTATTTTGTTTTAATAATTACATGCAGGTTGACAAAACTGACAAAAAAGTTGTTTTATTTTGTAATTTGGTGTCGCTATTGCTTGGCACAGTATAATTTTGCATTGTGAAGGCTGCACGATGCCATGTGTTGCCCCTCTAAATTCATTGTTGGTGGTTTTCAAAATAGCAGCGTTCACTGCGTAAAGTTGATATGCTTATTTTTAAACATGCAGTTCAGTGTCACCATTGCTTAGCACAATGCCATGTTGTGTTATAAATAAAACTAAATAAAAACTACCGGTAAACAAAATAAAAGTGAAGTGCACCCCTAAAGTCCTTGTGATAAATTGTGCCACATTAATTTTATCATCTTAGCCATAGGTGCGAGTTTAAAAACAGGATGCATAAAGGACTAGTTGAATGAGGAATCTGTCTCTAAAATAGTTATTGAATGTTTACAAATTAGCAAAACGTAGATGTTTATTAATACACCAGAATGCAGGAAATAGCATCTACTTTATTCAAAGTTTTCTGGGGAGGACCCCCAAGTATGTTCCCCCGCATTACAAATGTTTCTGACGCCCCTGACTGTCAGCCTGATGTTCAGGTGCATTCCATGATACCTGGCCCGTTTGGTAAGACACATGAGCTAAAAGCGGTTCAGTCTCTCACAATGAATATTATCTGATCGCCCGAACACTTCCTAAAAGATAAACGAAGGACAAAGAGTCTAAATCTGTTTTAATACATTAAGTTACAGCGCTTACCAGTGTCTGCTTGGAGAAGAGAGTGGACATTAAAGCCGCTAAACCGTCCGATGTCCATATACTGACGGTCCCGCCCACATACGTCACGAAACGTTCTCCCAGCCAATCAGATTCGTTCATTGGTCATCTGAAGAGGGTGGGCAGGAAATGCTTCAGCCAATCAGACGTGCTGATTTGGTGGCGACAGTACAGCCGTGGACTCCTCAGACCAATGCAAAACCAATCGAGCTCGTTAAATAATCCGTCTGCAAAGATTTGTTCTGATCACTTGGTTGGTTGTAAGGGTATTTTCAAAAGTAATAATAAAAATATAAAATCCCGATCTTGCCAATTTTGTTGAAAATTACGAGCATTTCCATGAAGATTTAATAATAATAACATATTATTATTATGAAGATTTACACTTGTTTTTGTGTCATTCATCAGTTTGATTTCCTGAATCAAATCCTAATTGTATTTTTTTTTTCAAATATAAAGGTTGATAAAAAATCGGTATTTCTGTCTCCTGTGATATTTAATTCATATAATCTATATGTGTGCAGTATTTTTCACAGTAAATTGTTTAATGCATTTTTGCCATTTGTTTTCATTTTACTTTGTTTATTGATATCAGAGCCATGTCCTCTTCTATCTTTTTACAACAGTCCAAAGGACTGGTCTTGCAGTGAGCCCTGCTGGACCAACACAACGTTCAATGACCAGAATTCATGGGAACACCAATTCATGACTCATCATTAGATGTGTCTTTCAGATAGTGATGACCCATTGGAAGATTCTGATGAGGTTTGTGAAAGTCCAGGGGTCCTTGACTGGCGTTCTAGATGCTGAAATGCAGTGTTTAATTTCTGAGTATGGAGCAAATTTCTAATTTTCAGGTCAGTGAATCTTTTAAAGTGAAATCTTACTTAATCTTAAATTATGCAGTGCTGGTGACATTATTTGACTTGATTAAAGGATAGTATACCTAAGCTGACTTGGGCCAGTTTAAAAGTTTAATCATGACTTTGATGCAACTAAAATGAAATCTTCCTGTCCAGAACTTGGCGTACAGCTTTCGAACATCATCTTTAATGGTGTCGAAGACATTTCTGATTGGTTATTCACACTTTGTCCATGAAACTGAAGCACCTTGGACTGGCTGGAAATGGAAGAATTACAAAAAATGCCTGTGGTATAAAAAAATAAAAATAAAAAAACACTTTGGTTTGAAATGGATGGATATTGTGTTGGAAGTTTTAACCAAGCAGCCAAAATACCTTCTGGCTAAATCATAGGTCTCATAAACGTGCCAATACGGTAAAATTTCTAGTAGGCATCACCCTTAAGGGTCAATTTGATATCTTTCAAAGGTCTGGGGTGGAAGAGCAAGAGATCAACACATTAACAAAAATTGTGGACGACTAAACAAGTTTCTGCCTGAGGATCTTGTCTTAGCTAACAGAAGTTTTAATATTGCAGTGCTGTGCCAGTTAACATATCTAGTTTTATAAATAGAATAGCCCAGAAGGCCAATGTTAATAGAGACAACGTGAAACAATATTGTTCATGTCGAGAGCGACAGGCTTGGTGTGGAAAAATACACAATGCTGCAAGATGAACTGCCTGTGGACTTCTTAACAAATGATGGTGTCCCTATGGATAAGATCACCACCGTATCATGTCCATCTTGAATTAACGAAGAACACCAAATGTGCACACATCACATCAAACTGTGATTAGAAACATTTCAGTGACTGCATATCTTTAGAAGTACAAACTTCTATATAGATATTACTTTTGTATTCTACTCAAACCGTCATGCACACAATCTGCTATAGACAAAATGTGGTAAACATAAAAACTTTAAACTTTGATGAGTCAGGTTCATCTTTGGAACCGTGATGTCAACAGAGGATGAATTCGCTCGATATTACTTCCTGTTTATTAGATTCAACACCAGTTGTACATTTGATGTTACTCACCAAGAAGTTTGTAAAGTAAATGAACAGACTAAAAGTGTTCCTTTCTGCTCTGTTGATTTAAAACGTACTTTTAACAATCAGAATCTTAGGGTGCAATACGTCTTTAAATACAGATTGTTCACAAACTACTTCACCCGAATTTGAATTAGTTTATATTGCAAAGTAAGTTTCATACACTGTTCTACTTATAAAAACATGTAGCACTGTGATGTATACAGTATATCTATGGGAACATGACAGTATGGCTTGATACATTTCAGTAAAAAGACAGTACAGTATACTGTAAAATGTATTTTAGGTCATAACACAAAGCAGTAATTCCTCCAGATACTATTCATTGTGTTTTGAATGGAGCGTTGTTAAATAAAAAGAAACAATTTTAAACCCAGGATCATTCATATTTATTGAAGGCGTATATTTACCGGTAAGCCATATATAAACAATTTGTTTTTGAAGACACAAAACAGATCAACTAAACTGAAGGCAAGATATGATTCATTTAGTGTTACAATAAATACATCAAATTATTGCGTAAAATAAACAAAGTACGTTTTTTAATGAGTTTTCACAAGTGTAATCAGTAATTATTCACATTCATTGGAATGATGTCAAAAGAAACATGTGCTGAAAAGCTCTGTCTGTAGTGGGATGGCTAATATTCTATTTTTGCAGACAGAATACGTTTTTTCATTATTTTATGGTTTAAAGTGTATTTCTAACATTTGTATGTGGTGTTCT
>JBBPBX010108219.1:0-11189 GCA_038048925.1 Garcialebias charrua
GTATTTTTGACCAAGTTCAATTTGCATTAAGAGAATGCTGCAGGTAACAAAGGCCTGGGAGCAAACTGACGATGTGTCATGTGGGAGGAGATACTGTATATGAATGGAACAGACCAGGGAGTGGTTTACCAAGGAAGCTGTGCTACTGCAGAGCCTATGATGACAAGTGAGTACCCTGCTGTGATAAGGTAGTCCCCGATTTACGAGCGAGATCCGTCACAACGAGGCGCTCGTAAACCGGAAATCTCGTAATTTGGAACGGCCGCCATTTCTCTCGTAAATCCGGAAATCCGCTCGTAAATTGGAACGGTTTTCGCTAGCGCGACTAAAAACACTCTATTTTCATCTAAAAACTACTTTTGAGTGCATAAAAATGATCGGAAACGTGTGTTTATATGCTTAACTAACTAACTGTAGTGAAAAAACACATGAAAACTCAGTATTTTTTTCGTTTTTTCCAAAAATTCGCAGCTCGTAAGTCTGGAACCTCGCAGATCAGAGCGCTCGTAAATCGGGGACTACCTGTAACTAGTTATGAACTGCAGAGTGCCATGGTAAACCACATCCAACATCTGCAAAGGGCTGGCAGAGCCATGTAAATATATATATTTTTGCTTTGTTTTGTTTTTTAAATGTCCAGAGGACCAGACATAGCTTCTTTTTTTTTTCTACCTGGATTATTGAGCATGCATCAGGGAATGGCAACGTAGTTGATTGCTGGTAATAAGGTGGCTGTTTCCTTCTTTAAAGCCATTTCCTGACTGTAAAGGTAAACAAGATTAGATCCTGAAAAATAACCCAGTTTCAATTTTAGTTTCTCTAAAATGTTTTTAATATGGGTCTTCAAAGAGAAATATGCATCAATTAAAAATCCCAGATATTTTATGAGTCCACAAACTCTATTCATTTTACCCAGTGACTGCTGGAGATCAGTGGCAGATTTTTATGTGGTTGCAAAGGTGGGACATGGAAATGGTTCAACTGGGGGGAAATGGCTGATAACATGGGGAGACACTCTGAAACAAAATAAACTAAACACAAGGAATCACAAGAAATTATCCAAAAGAAGATACAAGAAATCAAGAAATATCATGACAAAATAAACTGAAATGACAACAAAAAAAGAATTAAAAAAAAACAAACAACTAAAACCACAGATCATGACATCAGCAAGATTTAATAAATAATCACATCAGGTTTTTTCCTCACATGCAGTATTTGAATACACACAAACCCCCCCAACACACAATACTGAATTTCCTTTTTTTATATATATATATCATTTAAAAAATATGTCGCAAAAACATATGAAATGCATTTGAGATCAAACAGTTTTCACAAAACAACCAAAGTTAAAATGAAGATTCTGTTCAAGGGCCAAACTTGGTTCAATAGTTTTAGAAAAAGGAACAAACAAATTGGGCAGCACAGTGGTGCAGTTGATAGAGCTGCAGCATCTCAGCGAGCAGGTTTCCCCGGTTCAAATACCGGCTGGGGGCCTTTCTGGGTGCAGTTTCTCTCCATGCATGCATGGGTTTTCCCCGGGTACTCCAGTTTCCTCCCACAGACCAAAAACATGCATGTTAGGCTGATTGGTGACTCTAAATTGTTCCTAGATTCTTTTGTCTCTAGGTTGTTTGTCTCGTTTGTTTCTATGTGGCCCTGTAATGAACTGAAGACCTCCCCGCCTCTCAGTGAAGGTTGGACGTGGGCACCAGTGACCCCCGTGACCTGAAAAGAAAGAAATGGGTAAAGATAATGGCTGGCCGGATGGATAGGACAAAGAAATTCAATGTGTTTTTCACATGATCTAGCAGATTTTCCCATCTGTCAGTTTGTCAGAGTCCTGAAAACTCTCAGAACAGACTTAAGTTGTATTTCATGGCTAGAATTGCACCAGTCGTAACCACTCTGAAATTCAAAATTGAGGATATGTGAACCCAAAACTGGTGAGTTAGGCAAAAGGTTAAAGTTCTCTGAAGATGTCATTGACTTTCAGTGTTGTGCAAAATGTACAAAATTATAGTCACTAGGTTACAAATGGTGGCAAGATGTTTTTTTTTTTACAGCAAAAGCTGGCACAACCTCCACTGCTGGAGATGAGCACCAGCCTCCCGTGGCCCTGACAGGATGTTGGTGTTTAAATAGAAATATTTCACAGTAATTTCACTGGTGTTACGGAATAAAAAGTTAGTGTTTGTTTACACAGTACTGTAGGATGCAGCCATTTACTATGTGCATTCCTATGTAGCCATGTGTTCTATAATAAAATGTTGATACAAAGAAAATGAGGACAGGCTGTTGCAACACTGTTTATCTCCACACATTTCATAACCGTGATTATTTCTGTGTAGCATTCACGTCAAGGACAAAGGACCTGCTGTTGTGCAATGTGCAATAGGAGAAAATAACCTGACTCAGTATAAAATGCCAACATTGAACGAGCTAAGAGCTGTCCTTTCCTTGTTGACCGCAGGACCATCCCAAACTGTCTGTCTGATAACAGAACCATACTCCTCCCATCTTCGCAAGGGACACTATGCCCCACCGGCATGTTATCACACTGCCTGAGAACTGACTCATCCTGGTGTGCTTCTGTGTATGTGTGTGCGCGGTGGGGTTTAGAGGAGGGGGTGGGTAGAAAAGTCAGTGTGTGCTTCAAAGAAAAATACATTATCTGAAAGGCTACACAAGCAGACAAAGGTGGCTTTCTTTTTGTACAGCCCCAGTGGCTCCTTCATCTCTCTATCTGTCTCTCTCTCTCTGGAAAATGCTGTCAGTGAAAGAAAGTGAAAGGGGCTGGTTAAACTTGCATTTGAAACACAAGCCTATGTTCTCATCAAACGCTGCACCTGACGGCTTGTTTGGATGCTGGTCATGTTGGCAGGACAGACTCCATGTATGAGAGGCTTTGGTGAGGAGGAGAAGCAGCTATCTAACGGCCTCTGATGTTTGCCACTCCTGCCACTTGAGAGTCGAGTTCTTCTTTCAGGCATGACACTGCATGGTTGTGCTTGTCAGCAGGTTTGGCCGTCATCACAGCTCAGGCCATCCAGAACTCACTGACCTGCTTTGCCCAGATTAGAGGTCCTTGCCGTTGGGCTGAAAATCTTACCAGAAGTAAGTTGCATCTTGACTTTGTCTAGGAAAGTGTTCATATAAATAAAGAGTGAAACTATTAGTGTTTTTAAATTCACCATGATGCACTGCGTTCTCCCATTCTGTCCACGCTAATATGATAAATTGCTGCAGCAGTAATGTACAAATTTGTCACTGTTCAGCCTAAAAGCTAAGCGTGTTCGACTGTGCGTGCATGCTGCACCAGGATACACATGGGTGAGCACGTGATGAAGGATACAGGAACAACCCCCACATGCAGCCATCTCCATGATAATGCATCACACAGACTTCTGGGAAAAGTTTATTGACAGAGAAGGAAGGCCGTGTGGGAGGGTCGTAAACATTTCACATATGGCGCATCAGATGTGCTCGAACAGAGTGACGTGCGCGGGACTGTGCGTGTACCTGTATGTGTGTGTGTTGTTGTTGTGGGGAGATGCTGATTGTGTGGGACATGTGTGGGCGTGTGAGTGTGTGTGTGTGTGAGCAGCATTCCTATCCATCAAAGTCACCCATGGGCCGCCCAGTGCCTCAGGAGAAAAATGAACCATGCCCAGAGCACTCAGTTTACTGCTGCTGTCCTACCCCACCACCATTTTCCTCCTGATTCACCCCGAGTGGCTGTGAGTGGCACAGACACACCTCGATAACTCACAGCACCGCCTCCAGACTCTGACACATTCAGCAAGGGTTTTTCATTCATTCAACTTTTATTTAGGCAGGTTAATCCTGCTCCCTTATCTTGAATACTGATACAGACGGGTGAAAAGACAAGTCATACTAGGAGTGTCTCAGTGTAATAAACTGTTTCACGGAATTCAAACATGTCCATCAGACAAAGTGGGAATTTTTTTTTGACTATTGGTGGCATGCTTTTTAATTAGCAAATGTGAAGAAAGTGCCTTGAGCATAACACTTTGGCTTGTAGTCATTACATTTGTGTTGAGACGAGTGGGTTTTTCACAAGAATGCTGGTGAAGATTCTCAGTCATCCAGGACATGATAATTTCAAAAAACGTTCAATACAAAAACAACTGGACTTTATTTGTAACAGAAGACGTTTCGCTCCTCATCCGAGGAGCTTGATCAATTCAAAGAGCAGAGCGTGAGGGGTTCAGGTTTTAAAGGCTGAGATAAGATACACACATACAGTGCTGGGTAGCGCTAATCCAAAAATTTATATATATATTTATACAGTACATACATGCACACGCATATATATACGCACAAGATATGTATATACAAGATACTGTATATATATGTATATATATATATATAATATGTATATATATATGTATATATATATATATATATATATATACAGGGAACCCCCGACCTACGACTCCATCGACCTGCGAACCACGGGACCTACGAACGAGTTAAAGTAGAAGAATACCATCGACGTACGGCAGAAAATATGTGACCTACGAACGAACCAAGTTAAAAATATATAATCGACCTACGGCACACGACCTACGAACGAGCCCCATTACAGGTATATAATCGAGCTACGGCGAAACTGCGTCACAAAACGGCAATCGGCGAGGTGGGGGAGGGGATTGCCTTTGGCTGTTGCTGGTTGGGCATGGGCGTGACACTGCGCATGGCAGTGGAAAAGTACCGCCAGCGAGAGGGGGGGGCTGGGCTTCTGGCGGATGTACACACAGCCGCATTGCAGCTGGCGGCGGAGGGATCCGTACAGGTAAAGCGGTAACTATTTAAAGGGCTGCGGCCATTTTGTGCCTCGTGGTTTTCCACTTTGATTGATGAGAGAAGAGAGTTACGAACAGCGAACTAAGAACAACGAAGAACGACGACGAGAGAAAACGAACAACGTACAAACAGGTACAGTAATAAATTTTAATTTACAGTAGCAGTTTTAGACTAAAGCGAACGTTAGCACGTTAGCATTAATTTTAAATTTTGCTCCTTAGGAATTAGCACGTTAGCTAATTTTCGACGCTACTGTATTTTTCGACGGGTCATCGAACGGGCAGGTACGGTCGTACTCAAAGAAATCTTTAGACGAAAGCAAATGTTTGCATTGATTTATGAACGTTAGCATTAATTTTAATTTTTGCTCCTTAGGAGTTAGCACGTTAGCTCGTACGAAGAATGGCTCCAAAGAGACCTGGAAAGTCCGCGGCCGCGGCAGAGGGGAAAAAACCTCGCAGAACCATCACGCTGGAGACGAAGGCAAAAATAATAAAAATGTCTGATGAGGGAATGACGCCATCTAAAATAGGAGAGAGGCTAGATTTACCGAGGTCGACTGTGGGGACGATAGTGGCGGACAAAGAGCGCATTTTGCAGCAAGTCCGTGCTTCGGCCCCAATGAAGTCCACCATCATAACTAAACAGAGGACGGGTAGAATAGTAGAGATGGAACGGTTGCTTGTGCTATGGCTGGAGGACAACACGCAACGCCGAATACCAGTTGGCATGTCGGTGATTTGCGAGAAGGCGAGGAGGATCTATAACAGGCTGATAGAACTTGGGACGAGTGAGGGAGGTGCAGGGGAGCAGGGGGGTGCGGGGGGGCAGGGGGCTGCACAGAGTGATCAGGGTGAAGGGACGTCCTCCTCCCAGAGTGATCCGGGTGAAGGGACGTCCTCCCAGAGTGATCCGGGTGAAGGGACGTCTTCCCATAGCGCAGGAGGAGGGACTTCAAGCGCAGGAGGAGTGACTTCAAGCAGCACATCAGGGGAGTTGGATGGACCAGAGACCTTCACTGCATCTAAAGGATGGTTTGATCGTTTCAGGAAAAGAAACAACTTCCACAACATCAGAGTGCAGGGTGAGCATTTAATTTCTCATTTTTATTTTTTAATAATGCAGGTACAGTACAGGTAGTCCACGACTTACGATTGTTTTTTACATTTTTTTTCCCTTTTATTACAGTGTTACAACAGGTTAACCGTGTCATTTTGTGTGCATTTAGGTGAGGCAGCAAGTGCTGACCACGAGGCAGCTGAGGCATTCCCAGCAGAACTGGCTGAGATCATCAGGGACGGTGGGTACACTCCCCAGCAGGTCTTCAATGTGGATGAGACAGGGCTGTTCTGGAAGCGTTTGCCAGACAGGACCTACATCAGTAGGGAAGAACGAACCGCACCCGGCCACAAGGTCGGCAAGGAGCGTTTGACCTTGCTGGTGGGGGGCAATGCTTCGGGTGATTGCAAACTCAAGCCGTTGTTGGTGTACCAATTTAATAAACCCAGGCCCTTCAAAAATGTTGTTAAATCTACACTTCCTGTTTATTGGGCGTCTAATAAAAAGGCTTGGGTGACGCTGGAAGTTTTTACAAATTGGTTCAACAACAACTTTGTTCCAGAAGTGAAGCGTTTTTGCAGTGACCAGAAGATTGCCTTTAAAGTCCTGCTAGTCTTGGACAACGCTCCAGGACACCCCCCTACTCTCACCACGTTGAACAGGCATGTGAAGGTGGTGTACCTGCCTCCCAATACCACCTCTTTGATCCAGCCAATGGACCAGGGGGTTATTAGTACGTTTAAGGCGTACTACCTGCAGCGAGTCATCCGTGCCGCTTTGGAGGCAACGGAGAACTCTCAGACCCTCACGCTGAAAGACTTCTGGCGTAAGTACAACATCCTCGATGCTGTGCACAACATTGGCCACTCCTGGGATCGTGTTACTCCACAGAACATGTGTGGAGTCTGGAAGAAGCTCTGTCCAGAGCTTGTTCAGGGGGTACACGATTCCCAGGAGGTGGACCGTGTAATCGAGGATGTTGTGAGGATGGGCAGGTCACTGGAGCTCGAAATGGACCAGGACGATATCCAACACCTGCTGGGTGCATCAGGAGAGGACCTGTCCCCAGACGACCTGATTCAGCTCGACAGGCACGTCCTGGATGTGGAAGTTGAGGAGGAGGAGGAGGTGGAGGTCATTCCTCCGACCTTCACCAGGCAGGAGATGGTGCTGGCCTTTCAGGAACTCCACAGCTTCCTGGCGAGGATGGAGAAGCAGGACGTGGACTGTGAGAGGTTCGCCAAGGTCCGTCGGGGTGTCCTCAATGAAGTTGCGTGTTATCAGCAGATCCTGGATGATAAAAAGCTAGAAAAGGTGCAGAGCAGCATGCTGCAATATTTTACAAAGGTCACAGCACCGCCTCCAGGATCTGCTGATGCACCAGCTGAAAGGCCATCCAGTCCTCCTGCAGCAAGCCAGGAGGAGGCCTTGGACATCCCAGCGGACGAGAGGCCATCCAGTCCTACTGCAGCAAGCCAGGAGGACATGGACAGCCCACCATCTCCCCAGTGAAACACGCCGCCCCCCCCCCCGGCTCCCTCCCTCCAGGTACAGCACGTACTGAAATGAAATTTTTTTTTTTGGAGTTGTCATGTTACACAAATTAATGTCATCTGTCTCTGCTTATGTTCACAGCCTTCCTCCTCCTCCCCCTCCTCTTCACCAACTCCACCATCCCATCACTGACCTGCCCACCCTCACATCCCAGCACAGCAACGTCAGAAAGGTACAGCAAAGACGTGTTAATTTATTTTCTCTTTTTTTTTTAACTTACATCTACACCTACTGTAATCATCACCTCTCTCTCGACAGCCTCCAAAGCGGCACGTCCCCCTGGTCCATCCACACACCTGCTATGCACCACACCACACACGTAAGGAGAAGTTGTTGTTGTCTGTGTTGTTGTTATCAGCAGGTGTTCACGTCTGTGTGTGTTTGTGTTTCAACAGATCCACTTGCTGTTTCGCCTCATGGAACAGCGTCGGGTACCACGTACCCGTGCTCCTCCTGCTCTGCCTCCAGCCTCCTGCTCTGCCTCCAGCCTCCTCCCTGTGCTCCTGCTCCACACACCACACCACACACGTAAGGAGAAGTTGTTGTTGTCTGTGTTGTTGTTATCAGCAGGTGCTCACGTCTGTGTGTGGTTGTGTTCCAACAGATCCACGTGCTGATCCACCTCATGGAACAGGTCCGCCACCACGCACCCGTCCGCCTCCTGCTCTGCCTCCAGCCTCCTGCCCTGCTCCAGCCTCCTGCTCTGCCTCCAGCCTCCTGCCTGTCCTCCTGCTCCACACACCACACCACACACGTAAGGAGAAGTTGTTGTTGTCTGTGTTGTTGTTATCAGCAGGTGCTGACGTGTGTGTGTGGTTGTGTTCCAACAGTTCATCCGCGTGTTGATCCACGTCATGGTGCTACTGGTCCTCCAGCCTCCTGCACCTGCTCCAGCCTCCTGCTCTGCCTCCAGCCTCCTGCCTGTCCTCCTGCTCCACACACCACACCACACACGTAAGGAGAAGTTGTTGTTGTCTGTGTTGTTGTTATCAGCAGGTGCTGACGTGTGTGTGTGGTTGTGTTCCAACAGTTCATCCGCGTGTTGATCCACGTCATGGTGCTACTGGTCCTCCAGCCTCCTGCACCTGCTCCAGCCTCCTGCTCTGCCTCCAGCCTCCTGCCTGTCCTCCTGCTCCACACACCACACCACACACGTAAGGAGAAGTTGTTGTTGTCTGTGTTGTTGTTATCAGCAGGTGCTGACGTGTGTGTGTGGTTGTGTTCCAACAGTTCATCCGCGTGTTGATCCACGTCATGGTGCTACTGGTCCTCCAGCCTCCTGCACCTGCTCCAGCCTCCTGCTCTGCCTCCAGCCTCCTGCTCTGCTCCAGCCTCCTGCTCTGCCTCCAGCCTCCTGCCTGTCCTCCTGCTCCACACACCACACCACACACGTAAGGAGAAGTTGTTGTTGTCTGTGTTGTTGTTATCAGCAGGTGCTGACGTGTGTGTGTGGTTGTGTTCCAACAGTTCATCCGCGTGTTGATCCACGTCATGGTGCTACTGGTCCTCCAGCCTCCTGCACCTGCTCCAGCCTCCTGCTCTGCCTCCAGCCTCCTGCCTGTCCTCCTGCTCCACACACCACACCACACACGTAAGGAGAAGTTGTTGTTGTCTGTGTTGTTGTTATCAGCAGGTGCTGACGTGTGTGTGTGGTTGTGTTCCAACAGTTCATCCGCGTGTTGATCCACGTCATGGTGCTACTGGTCCTCCAGCCTCCTGCACCTGCTCCAGCCTCCTGCTCTGCCTCCAGCCTCCTGCTCTGCCTCCAGCCTCCTGCTCTGCCTCCAGCCTCCTGCCTGTCCTCCTGCTCCACACACCACACCACACACGTAAGGAGAAGTTGTTGTTGTCTGTGTTGTTGTTATCAGCAGGTGCTGACGTGTGTGTGTGGTTGTGTTCCAACAGTTCATCCGCGTGTTGATCCACGTCATGGTGCTACTGGTCCTCCAGCCTCCTGCACCTGCTCCAGCCTCCTGCTCTGCCTCCAGCCTCCTGCTCTGCCTCCAGCCTCCTGCTCTGCCTCCAGCCTCCTGCCTGTCCTCCTGCTCCACACACCACACCACACACGTAAGGAGAAGTTGTTGTTGTCTGTGTTGTTGTTATCAGCAGGTGCTGACGTGTGTGTGTGGTTGTGTTCCAACAGTTCATCCGCGTGTTGATCCACGTCATGGTGCTACTGGTCCTCCAGCCTCCTGCACCTGCTCCAGCCTCCTGCTCTGCCTCCAGCCTCCTGCTCTGCTCCAGCCTCCTGCTCTGCCTCCAGCCTCCTGCCTGTCCTCCTGCTCCACACACCACACCACACACGTAAGGAGAAGTTGTTGTTGTCTGTGTTGTTGTTATCAGCAGGTGCTGACGTGTGTGTGTGGTTGTGTTCCAACAGTTCATCCGCGTGTTGATCCACGTCATGGATGAGCCTCTGGTGCTACTGGTCCTCCAGCCTGCCTCTGGTGTCCTGCATGTTGCCTCCATCCATCACCTTTGTGTCGTTCTGCATAAATGACTGCTGCCAAAAACCAAAAAAACTTCATGTGATGCACAGACCTGCTCACATCAGGACCACAGACCTGAACTGACACATGCCTGAACTTACAGCTGGCCTAAAATGCTCCCAACATTCATTGTTGAGCAATGGCTCAGCAGTTCCATCAGATGCAGGTTTGATCATGAGAACAACATCTGTCTACCTACACTTCGGTCAAAGTAAGACAATTTTGATTCATTTTTCTGCTGCTTCTCGCTTTTTCTGAGTTCATGGACTTCTTTCTCATGCACATGGACACTCATCAACACAACGTGCTCATGTGTGATTGCTGACATCATTTTGCTGATGTGACTCTCTGATTTGCTGCTGTTTTGCTGTGAAAAGCTGCTCTTTGACAAGTGTTCGTGTGTGATTGTTGACATCATTTTGATGATGTGACTCTCTGATTTGCTGCTGTTTTGCTGTGAAAAGCTGCTCTTTGACAAGTGTTCGTGTGTGATTGCTGACATCATTTTGCTGATGTGACTCTCTGATTTGCTGCTGTTTTGCTGTGAAAAGCTGCTCTTTGACAAGTGTTCGTGTGTGATTGTTGACATCATTTTGATGATGTGACTCTCTGATTTGCTGCTGTTTTGCTGTGAAAAGCTGCTCTTTGACAAGTGTTCGTGTGTGATTGTTGACATCATTTTGATGATGTGACTCTCTGATTTGCTGCTGTTTTGCTGTGAAAAGCTGCACTTTGACAAGTGTTCATGTGTGATTGTTGACATCATTTTGATGATGGGAATCCCTGGTTTGCTGCAGGTTTTGATGTGAAAAGCTGCACTTTCAGAAGTGCTCATGTGTGATTGTTGACATAATTTTGATGATGAGATTTCCTGCTGATTTGCTGCAGTTCTGATGTGAAGTTACTGATGTACAGGTGTTTATGGATGCATGTGTGGTGTAATTGTTTAGATAAGTGCTTGTAAATAAAGTTCTGTGCATGTATATAGCCCAGTATGTCAGTGTCATGCTGTTAAATGTGGGCGCGGCGGTCCGTTAGCGGTATTTCCGCGACCTACGAACAGAATAGCGACCTACGAACGAGACGCTACTTTCACCCCCTACCTACGAACCGATCGACCTGCGAACGGTTCTTAGGTCCCAAACTCGTTCGTAGGTCGGGGGTTCCCTGTATATATATATATATATATATATATATATATATATATATATATATACATATATATATATATATACATATATATATATATATATA
>JBBPBX010108220.1:0-11189 GCA_038048925.1 Garcialebias charrua
CACAACTGATTATTGTATTTGCTAGACTGTCTTAGACCAAAATCTCTGAGTTGGTCACCTGTTTGAATGGTGCTTAAAAGTGCATTTATTACAGATTCGAAAACTCATACAACAGCCAGTTTTAAAATATCAAGCTAAAATTTGGCATGGTAGTAGATGAGAGTCATCCCTGACATACCGCAGAGTTAACAGTGAGACATATTAAATCCTTGTCATTAATCAAAAAGGCGTTCAATTCCTGGACGACTGAGAATCTTCACCAGCATCCTTGTCATTAGAGTCAGCTCTGTCAGTTTCCTAGCAAAACATCTTAATCCAGTGGACTGATTTTAATCAAGCTTTCAGACGATAATAATTGTATAAATGTCTACAAATAATTACCTTGTGTAATAGCCACTTTTCAAGATGGCTGTCACAGCTAATCAACATTAGCCAACACAAAAATGGCAATAAGTATGTAAATTTCACAGCTGTTGAGCTAAATTCTGGTGTGGTAGTAGCTGAGAGTAATTCATAATAAAAAAGCCACAAGCTACACATTGCCATTAACTGTTGACCTCAGCATTGCTCATCTGTTAGTAAAATATCTCATGAGCACATTTTGGTGAAACTCTGAAATAATTATTGTGTTTACATCAGTTATGTGCCCCTGCATGATATTTGGGAGTGAATGTTTGTTTAACTGATATGTGCTCTGTTTCAGTTCTGATCATCTGGTAGATGAGCGAGGGGCGGAAAGACAAGGCTAAAGGAGTTGGTTTCCATCTCTACTCTCACCTCCTTCCTCCTTTATGGATGCGTGCTTTGAACATTGTCCCTCATGTTAGCTATTGGTTTGTATTTAGATCTTGGAGCAGTCTTGTTTTTCATGTTTTGGTTCACACCGCTATAGCTTTCCTGGACTATAGGGTGAATGGACCAGCCTAGATACCATCATATCAGAACTTTGGAATTTTCTGGAGTGTCCATGGACAACTCACCGCCTTTGTTGACCTCTATGCATAAATGTCATTGTATGTTGCTGTTTTATGTTGCAAGGTCTTTTTCCCCTCATCTTTGTCACTTTGCTCCGACCAAGACATGGTGTGAGACATGATTTTTTTGGCTTCCTCCAGTCTTGGGTTCTCTTTTTTCTCACCTGCTTGTCTGTTGTATGTAACAGGTCTCTCTAGTAAATTAGTCTTTTGAGGCTCAATGGGAACTAACCTGTATAAATGAAGGTCTAATAAAAATAAAAATAAAAATCCAACAGTGAACTGCTGACTGCTTCACAACTTCTCCATCCTTTTGTTTATTTTGGTCTGGACTGTCCTGATAATTGTGTTTATTAAAATATATATTTAAAACTGTACAATATCTGAACTCAATATTTTCATGTGTCCTGTGAACCACTCCTACACATGCGGATCAAAATTCATGTTTGGAATGAACAGTTTGAGATGACCCAATTCAAAAGTGTTCCCAAGCACCACTTGTCAAACCTGGCAACGCAAAAACAAATAAAACTTTTCAGTTTCACAGATAATACCATACCATACCATACCATTTTATTTATAAAGCACTTTAAACAGGAACAAGTCCACACCAAAGTGCTGAACAAACAAACAAGCAACCGGCACCAAAAACGAAAAACATAAAAACACTGCAGATCAAAATAAAACGATCAAACACCAATCAGCGGGTGTTGAAGGCAACAGAATAGTAGTGAGTTTTTAACCTGGACTTGAAAACTGAGAGGGAGGGGGCCTGTTTGATGAGCAACGGTAACTCGTTCCAGAGTCTAGGGCCAGCTACAGAGAACGCCCTGTCACCTCTGCGCTTAAGACGAGTTTCTGGAACTGTTAAAAGTACCCGGTCCTCTGACCTCAAAGCACGTGGAGGGACATATGGGTGTATCAGATCTGAGAGATAGGCGGGGGCGAGGCTGTTCAGTGATTTGTAGACGTACATGAGAATTTTGAACTGGATTCTAAGATGAACCGGTAGCCAGTGCAGGGAGGCCAAGACTGGTGTAATGTGCTCTCCTTTGCGTGTACTGGTTAAAAATCGGGCAGCTGCGTTCTGGACCAGTTGTAATCGTGCAATGGAGGCCTGACTGACACCAAGCAGAAGTGATAGATGTAATAAATGCGTGAATTACTGTCTCCAGGTTATTTTTTGATAATATGGGCTTCAGCTTAGACAGTCGCCTCAGCTGGAAAAAACAGGATTTAACGATCATGTTTACATGACTGTTGAGTTTCATGGAAGGATCCCAGATTTGTGACTTTTTGTTTTACAGACAGGGGTAGAGCAGAGAGGTCGATGCAGTGGTTCGAGGTTGTGTCGTTGGGAAGGAACAATATCAGACTTCTTATCGTTGAAGCTTAAGAAATTTAAAGCCATCCAGTCCCTGATGTCAGCCAGGCAGTCGAGCAGAGGTTGAATAGAGCATGTACCATTTTGTCTTAGGGGGAAGTAAATTTGACAGTCATCGGCGTAGAAGTGGAAGGGTATGTTGTGTTTCCGGAAAATAGCACCGAGTGGCAGCAGGTATAAGGAGAACAAGAGAGGACCCAGGATGGACCCCTGCGGAACCCCCCATTTAAGAGCTGCCACTGCAGAACTAAAACCATAATGAGCTTAGTTTGGTGAAGGTAGTAGCTGAGAGTCTCTGAGCACTAACACAAGATTTCAAAATATTGCATAAGAACATCTGAGTTATGACCGGGACGACTGTAACTGTCTTTTATCACCTTGAAATAATCTTTGGTCAAAAAACTCTGGCACAACAGGCGAAATGCTGATTTAGTTACTGTATTTCTTTTAAAGAAGTCAGCATTAGGAAATTTATAGCAAATAAATAACCAACAAGTCTTTTGGATAACGAATACAAACACGCCAAGAGGTTATTCTTTATTGTATTACTCAGTTATCTGTGTGTTTGTGATGAACTTTTTTTTTTTTTTTGTAAAATAGACTCCAATGTACGGATTTTACTACATAATATCAAAAATTATTATTTAATGGATGACAGCAATACCATTCTGTAGATTGGTAACCGAAAATAGATTGAAATACATAAAACCAGCATCTACAGTATGTATTTTTTCCTTTCCTGTGCTGACAGGATCTATGCTTCACTTCAGTATGCCGTCTCATAAAGCCCTCCCTCTGCCTCTCTGTTTCTGTTCAGCCGGATCCATTAAAGTGCCGCCTCGAGGCTGAGCGAGCAATGACTTTGCTTAGAACATTTCCAGCTCCATGGCAGTAAGTCTGAAAGACAGGGATGGAGTGTGTGAACTGAGGCTACAACAGGGAGGAAGTTCAGACACATGAATCCAGAGAAGAAGGGGGTGAAGCTCCTTTGATCCCAGTAGCTGCCCATCATGAGGACATCCGATAATTAAACTACAGGCAGATAATCTCACTGTGACAGAGACACCAAAAAGGCTTCTGTTTACTTTCTCGTGTGAGAGAACATCCAGGAAATTAGGTGTGCGCTGTTTTAAACCTACTGTTTTAAACCTACTGTTTTAAACCTACTGTTTTAACACTACCGTTTTACATTTTAGGACTTCCAGTCCTTTCCAGACCTTAACATTAAATAAATGCTACATAAGATGAACGTTAAAACATATTACACCCTTTCATTATGTGTTTGAACAAAAGTAACCTTAAATGCAGAAATATTGAATTAAAAATATATGTTTGTTTCGATAGAAATTCTAAGCATTGGTTAACTTTTTTCTCCCTGTTCAATTCAACCTTTATTTATACAGGTTAGTCTCGTTGAGTCTCAAATACTAATTTAAGAGATTTAAACAAGGAACACAGATGGCAACAGTAGACTATCATAAATATAAAATGAAAAGTAAATGGAAGAAATGATATGAAAAAAAAAAAACATTGAGACAACTGTGAAACAGGTGGCTTTACAACTTAAAGAGGAACTTACCCCACTGTGAAACGATAGCTCCGCCCCAAGACAAGATTTAAAAAAAAAAAATGCAAAGTGGGTGTGCCAAGTGACACTGCCTAAAGGAGGGGGAGGTGGTGGGGGGTTAAGGCTGGTTTATACTTCTTGTCGCACGTCTTTTACCCCCCGTTGAGTGAACCCAGCGATGACGCAATTGCGTGTATGTCACCGACCGCATTGAGTGTTTATACTTGGAAAGACGTGGGTGATACATTATAATAAATCCCTCCCTCTTCCCTCCCACTGCATACGTCACGCGCACTCCCACTGCATACGTCGGCGAGTTTCTCTCCTCGGGGGGGTCTCCGCTCGCTTTAAACGCGCATTTTTACGCATAACAGCGGAGTTTTCTTTGTTTTAAAAGCTGCGCGCATGCGCGATCCTCTTCATTTTGTCAACTTTACACGCGCATGCTTTAGCTCCTGTGTGCGCGTGCGTGTTCGTAAATATATATATATATATAAATATATATGTATTGGTGTGTGTGTGTTGGGGTTTGCGTGTGCGCGCGCGGTTTGCGTGTGCGCGCGCACAGATGAGTTTCTCTTCAAAACTATCCATGTCAAAGCAAAAACGCCCACAAACTTTGAACCAATCACACGCTCCGAGCCGCATCCAACGTGTCTCGGAGTTCTGACTGGGGGTAAAGTACAAGACAGCTGTCACCTGGGGATCGCAGCGGGAGTGCAGACGGAAGTTGCGCAACTTTTTTTCACTCAACGGGGGGTAAAAGACGTGCAACAAGAAGTATAAACCGGCCTTTAGAGCGAGGAGGTGTGGCCAGGACGAGAGACCGTGACATGCAGCTAGCATTAGCATAATTTATGCAACATGGAGAGTGATCACAGCGACACAGCTAGTTACGTCAGTGAGGTGGAGGACTTTACTCACAATGCTGATGCTAATGCTATGTTGCTATCGCTAATCCAACTCCCGATCTCTGCAGGGGAGTGGCTCCACTTGAACCACTTTTATACTCACGTAGCAGAGGATGTGACGACAGAGTGTACAAGGCACGTCAGAGTGAACAGTTGTTGACCAATATGTAAATTAGGCTGCAGTACCACAGTTCAACCCATAGATTAGTGTAAACATGTTTTTAGACCAAATATTGCCGATTTGAACAAATACGCACAAAAACATGAAAATTAACACAGACATAGTGCTATACAACATTTTATACACATTCTAGGGAGTTTATCAGATTTAAAAAAATCAAAAAAGGCGTTCAATACAGGATCAACTGGACTTTATTTGTTGCAGAAAACGTTTCGACTTCTGTCCAGAAGTCTTTTTCAATTCTGAATGGAAGCTGTGAGAACGAGAAGTTTTATACAGGCTTACAAGTCACGCACCAACATATGAAATTGGAAACTGAAATAACACCACAAATTAACTAACATGCCCATTCTATTTAAATTGACAAAACGACACATCCCAGCTTAACAAAAGGGGGTTTGTAACACATACATGTAAATTGAAAGATCACACCTTAACAGTAGGAGGTTCCCTTGAGGTCTCTGTTAGAAGACACAAAACTGTATGTAAATTGACAAACAACACCTCCCAAACAACAACAGAGGCTACTCAGAGAACTTTGTTAGTCTAATTTACAGACAAGGCATCCCTGCTCCCATCCGGTGTAAAACGTTTCGGAATCAAATCCAAAACTGAGTTATAGGTCTTAGACAGTTGAAATCTCAGACCTCCTCCTCTGTTAAGAGAAGGTTTTTCTCTCTTAACATACACAGCTTCCTTTACCCCCCTCTCAAACCATCTGTGTTCTCGGTCCAAAATTTGAACATTCTGGTCCTCAAAGGAGTGTCCCTTGTCCGTGAGGTGGAGGTGAACGGCTGAGTTTTGTCCAGAGGAGGTTGCTCTCCTATGTTGAGACATTCTTTTGTGGATAGGTTGTTTCGTTTCTCCGATGTAACGGTCTGAGCAGACTTCGCTGCACTGGACTGCATAAACCACCCCACTCTGTTTGTGTGTGGGGGTTCTGTCCTTCGGATGCACCAGCCTCTGTCTGAGAGTCCGGCTGGGTTTGAAGTGTACTGGGATGTTGTGTTTGTTGAAAATCCTTCTGAAATTCTCTGAGACTCCAGCAACATAAGGAATGACAATGTTTTTCCGTCTGTTAGACTTTTTCTGTTCATTATTGTGTTTAACAGATTTCCTTGCTGACTTGACAAACGCCCAGTTGGGATATCCACATGATTGCAGAGATTTTTTGATGTGTTTCTGTTCCTTTTCCTTCCCTTCTGTCCTTGTGGGGATGTGTTCTGCCCGATGCTGTAAAGTTCTGATGACAGAAAGTTTGTGCTCCAGTGGATGGTGAGAGTCGAACAGGAGATATTGGTCTGTGTGGGTTGGTTTTCTGTAAACTTCAATGTTGAGACTGTCATCTCCCTCCATATGCACCAAACAGTCCAAAAAAGGCAGCTTATTGTCGTTAGCATCCTCTCTGGTGAACTTGATGTTGTTATCAACAGAGTTAATGTGTCTGGTGAACGCTTCCACCTCCCTGGCTTGGATTTTGACACAGGTATCATCCACGTATCTGAACCAATGGCTTGGAGTTGTCCCCTCATAGGAGTTTAGGGCTCTCTGTTCCACTTCCTCCATGTAGAGGTTTGCAACAATGGGTGACACTGGAGATCCCATGGCACAGCCGTGCTTCTGTCTGTAAAAACTGTCATTGAACTATAAATAAGTGGTGGACAGGCAGTACGCTGAGCTCTGCCGGAGGCTTTACTCACATCCAGGGACAATTTAGTGGTCTGTGGGAGGAAACTGGAATACCCCGAGAAAACCCCCACATGCATAGCCTGGTTAAAACCAGACCCTGTCCTTCACTTCGCTTCAGACAAGGGTCTGGACTTTTTCCATAGAGAAACGATTCTTGCTGGAGGCGTTGGCCTCTGCTGAGGAACAAAACCATTGGATATTTTGAACAGGGAAAGCATTCTGCTCCCTCCCCTCAGAGCCACCCCCCGTGCTCTGGTGAACTTGACTGACAACTGCTCCGCCTCCTGCAGCTTTTCTCTCGCTGCGCAAATTCTGTGTTTATATGTTAATAAAACATTTTAATAAAATAAAATAAAACCATGGATCGCTGGTCCAGCTCACCAAAAGACCAGAAAATCTGATGGGACTCGGTCAGCAACGTAAAACCCGAGTTTAATTCTCGTGACAACCTCAGCCATTTCCTCCTTGTTCATTTCACTCAACGGAGGGTGGAGGAGAAGGAGGAGGGAGGAGGGAGCGATTACTTGACTTTTGGGAAAAAAAACAAAAGAAAACTCCAGATAAGGGATTAAGAAGGGGAAATTAATAAATTTGTGTCACATATAAAACAGTTCTGCATCGCTTTGCATCGCTTTGAATGAGAACATGCGGCTGCTCGCTGGCTGCGCTGGGACAGGTGGGGGCGTGGGTTAGGGGCCAAAAACTCCGCCCCTTCTGTTCTCTGATTGGTCCGAACAAAAATCTACCGGAGAAATCCTTGTCTATGGGACAAATCCCAGACTGTGCAGTGAAGGGAAATGAGAATTGAGCGGAGCTGTGCAGGAAGGCGAGGGCCAGGCTACCACATGCACAGAGAGAACATGGGTACCCCAACCAGAAAGACCCTCGGCTGGTATTTGAACCGGCGACCTTCTCACTTAGAGGCAACAGCTCTACCAACTGCGCCACCATGCCACCCCCTCGTGAGACCTATAGTTTTGTTGTTGTTGTTGCAATAATTGTTTTAGTGTATGTCATTTCAGTCATGTTTATCTTTTCTGCAATAAGTTTTAAGACACTGAAATCAAACGGACTCGTGGACACAGTTAATAAAAAGGTAAATGATTTATTTACAACTCATAGGTTCATCTGGGGAGTGGGAGCAGTCCTAGACTATTTGGCGCCCTGTGCGAGCAACCCCAACGGCTTCTGTGTTATATGTTGTTAAAAACAAAAGTTGTAAAAGATTTAAAAAATAAAAAAACGAGGAGCAGCGTCTCCTCTTCTTCTTCTTCTCTTTTCTTTTTCCTAAACTGCGCAATGTTATGCCGCCCCTGCTGGAGGCCGCCCTGTGCAGCCGCACAGTTCACACATAGGAGGAACCGCCACTGGTGCAGAGGTTAAGAAGATGAGCTTGTGATAGGAAGATCGCTGGTTCAAGCCCCGGTACCGACGACATCAAGAATGTGGGTGGGATAAGTGAAACAGTCACACCTGTCTCCACCCTCATCAACCATATAGTAAGTTATGCTTTTTTTTATCCCACTGAGCCTCGGGGACTCATTTATTTATTTTATTTATAAATGTATTCATTTTAAAGTAAAATACAAAACAATTACATATATGATATGAAAACAAAATATAAAAAATGAAAGGCAGCAGAAGGAAGAAAAAAATCTTATTATAACTGCCCCCTTTTTTTTAAAGCAATCAATTCAAACAATAATTATCTATAAGTAACAGAACAAAATGAATAACTCATCCTAATTTTCTAATTCTAATACATTACACATTAAACTACTTCATATATATATATGTATTTTTGTTTTGTTTTTTTGTTTTACATTTAAATCTGCAGAGTTTCTCAAGGTTTAATCACTGTTGCACTCAGAGTCTTTATTTATTTCTTTATTTAATTATTTTTCACCAAAAAACAAACAATGATTAATTTTACCGATGCATCTAAAAAGTTTAGAACATTGTGAAAAGTGATATTTTTCCTGTCAGTCATTTCGGAACATGAAACTCAAATATTACATTACACATAGTAAAATATTTCAAGACTTTCTTGTAGTTTTGATGATTATGTCTTACAAATAATGAAAAACCAAAATTCAGTGTCTCAGAAATTAGAATATTCCACAGCCAGCTTTTGGTTCCTTTGTCAGTGTCAGCTGGAGACAAGTCCTGCTGGAAAATGAAATCAGCATCTCCATGAAACGTCAGCAGAAAGAAACATGAAGTCTTTAAAATGTCCTGCGTTGACTGTGGACTTCAGGAAACACAGTGGACCAACACCAGCAGAGGACATGGACCCAAACCATCACTGACCATGGAAACTTCTCACTGGGCTTGAAGGATTCTGGACCTGTCCACTCTTCCTCTCTGGGACCTTGATTTCCAAATGACTTGTACTTTCATCTGAAATGAGGACATTGGACCACTGAGCAACAGTCTAGTTCTTTTTCTCCTCAGCAGGTAAGACGCTTCTGATGTTGTCTCTGGTTCAGGAGTGGCTGGACTTGAAGAATGAAACATTTGTAGCTAATGTCGAGGAGTTAATCAGCTGATCAGGGTTTGACACCAACATTGAACCTCTTCACAATATTCTCATTTTCTGAGATACACAATTTTGTTTTTTCATGATCTGTAAGCTTTAATCATCAAAACTACAAGAAATAAACACTTGAAATATTTCAGTCTATGTGTAATGAATATGTATAATATACGAGTTTCACTTTCAAAAACGATTTTTAAAAATTTTAACTTTGTCGCGAAACTCTAAATTTTCGAGACACACCTGCAGTGTTTCTGCTTGAACGTGCTTTCTAATCTTGAAAAAAGGTAATTTTGCTAATAAGGAATTTGGTTTTGTGTTGTTGTATTTTTAATAGCCATGTTTAAATTTAGTTTAAAATCTCATTCACTTCAATTCAATTCAATTCAGTTTAGCACCAAGTCGCAACAGAAGTCATCTCAGGGCACTGAACAGAAACATTCACATTCATAAAAAGAAAGTTAATAACATTATTTATCTAAGGATAAATAATCATCACCCCTTTTAAGTTTTTGCTCAAATGGAGCAGTGTACCTTGTCTATGAATGCTACAAGAAATTTCCTATAAATGCCTCATTTTAAGATCTAAATAAAAGCTGATTCACTTATGGCTAACTTTAGGTTTAAAAACTTCCCTTACTGGGATAACAAATAATAGGTCATATGATAAGGAACAGAGTTTTGCAGCTGTGAAACGTCAATATCTGTTTTAAATGTTTGTTGGAATTGATTCTTATGCTTTAAAGTGGATTGTTACACCACAGTTTACTGTCCATAATAAGATTAATGATTTAATTTGGCAGCCTCAGTTTGGGATTTGGCATGTTTTGTTCCTGGCAAACTGCAGCTGTACTTGGACTTGTTATCATAATTGTAAGTGGTGTTAGTGATAAAACAGCATTTATGATTTGCTTGACAACTTGGATCTGCCTTGGACCTGGCAAAAGCTTCGTTACAAAAATCTGAGCTTCATGAAAAAGCAAAAGTTCCTCTGAGGCAAACAAACAGCAATTAAGGATCCCTGAAGGCTTGATTAAAATTCATGCTGACATTAATCTAAAAAGGTGAAAAAGGCCACATTAAGTTTGCATCATTAATAAAGCTGACATTTACCGGTAGTTCAAGTGTTAAATTTGACGAAGAAAAAAAACTTCAGTGCACAAAGAAAGTACCAGTAGATCATTTTAGCATTAATGACTGTGCATCACGTCTAGATATTGATAAATAAACCAAAACAAATCAGACAACCTTATGTTATGCTATGTTATGTTTCCTCACGCGCTCTCGTGCAAGGTGGTGGCTTTTTCCTCCTCCTCCTCCTGCTTTTTTGCTCTCTGTCTATCGGAGCTCCTATTTTTACATATATTCTGAAACTAAAACTACCGTCATGGATCTGGTCAGCTGGACTTTCAACGCAATCAATAACATATTTTCAACAAAGCGAAAGGGTCCTGGAGAGCCCTCATGCCCTGCTGACGGCGGCGGCAGTTTTGGCCATGGCAACACTGCCGAGTCTGTGTGAAGGTTTGGTTCGTGAATCGAGTACTCAAAATCAGCTGATTTATGAGCTAGACCAGGGGTGTCAAACTAATTTCCACCGAGGGCCACATCAGCTTAGTGTTGCCCTCAAAGGGCCAGATGTAGCTGTAAGACAGTATAAATGTAGTTAAATTTAACTAAATGTACAGTAATGTAAATTAAACACAACTACTCCTTATTGGTAAATAACTGTTTTTTTTTACTTATTCAACTTACAAATATTACATATATATATATATATATATATTTGCACAGATGTAGAAATATATGTCTACTTCTTACACTGTTATAATATAAAACCCTTTTGACTTATTGATTATGTGACAATCAGACCTTTTAAGCTCTCAAGGGCCACATAAAAAGATGTGGAGGGCCACATCTGGCCCGCGGGCCTTGAGTTTGACACAT
>JBBPBX010108221.1:0-11189 GCA_038048925.1 Garcialebias charrua
ATTTATCGCGCGATCTCGCAATTCCTGCGCATGCGTCTCGGAGCGGCGCATCCAGTCGGACCTGAGCTGAGCGCAGGTAATGGAAATTGGACTCGCATAGCTGCGACCTGCGGAGCGGGGCGGAGCGGAGCCGCGTGTAGTGTATTTTTGGCCTCAGCGTGTCTTCAGCGCTGCGTTGCTCCGTCCAACTTCAAACTAACTTTACTGCGGTGTTTGCTGCTGGAAACAACACGAAGCAGAAGCTCATGTGTTAAGAAGAATGGCCTGATTCAGCGGTGACACGTCATGGTACAACTTTCTGCATGTCCCAAAATAACTGCTAGTTTGTTCCACACACTCTGGTGAGTTTTGTTATATTATTTATAGATAATTATTGTTTGAATTGATTGTTTGAATTTATTTTGTTTTAAGAAGGAGCAAATATGATTTTTTTTCATCTGCTACCTTTCATTTTATATCTTGTTTTTTTCCCTTTCATATGTCTGTAAATTGTCTTTGTGTTTAAAAAAACTCAAAATTTCAAAGGTTCAACTAACATTTTTTATTTTTATTTTATTTTATTTATTCATTTTATAATTTTATAATACATTATGTGTCCTGTTCAGCATTTTTGCCATCTTTTTATTGTCTCACACAAAACTCTGTCTAATATCAGACAAGATCATAACAGAAGCTGTGACCTCAAATTATTACCTGGGGATATTAAATATTTATTATCAATTATTAATATAATATTAAAGACAGTGTAATAACAAATAATCAGGATTTTTGGTGAGTAAAATGTTGCTATATTCCTAAATAATATTGCAGTTTTATCAGGTTATTTTTGATGCTTTTTTATGTGTGTCACAGCTGTACCTGTAGTAGAAGTTTATAGCCATAAAATAGTTATTGAGGCTTGGATTGATTCAGACGGAGCACTACAGAAGGCCTAGGTGTGAAATGCACGGCCCGCCACTGACAACATTAAATTGTCCAGAGTGATCCCAACATCCCCAAAAAAAAACACGTTTCCCCAAATGAAATGTGTTAACCCCTTTTAAACCTTGAACTTGTGTTATGTAAACGTTGCATCCATCAAGTGGGTAACGTGAAAGTCTGTACATCCAAGAACGGTCATGTGTAGGTGGGCTAATAGGTGAAAATTAATTTTTATAAAAATCTTTTTCTTACAAGAAAAAGATATTAATATTACTCAAGACGATCTATCCATGTGTTACACCTTGCCGAACAAGTCTAACAAAAGCAAACCTGCTATAATTGTTAGATTTGTTAGCAGGAAAATAAGGAATACTGTGTTAATGCAAACAAGAAAATTAAGTGGTACTAAGGTTTACATTAACGAACATTTAACTAAAAAAAATAACAATATTGCTTGGGCAGCAAGGTTGTTAAAAAATAAACAAAAAACAATAGTATCAACTTGGACGAGGAATGGTAATGTTTGGATTAGAGTGAAAGAAGGTCAACCTGCTAAAATAATAAAAGACGTGAAGGAATTGGATAAATTTGGATAATCTAAATGAGTGGTCTGAATTATCGGCCTGGGAATGAATATATTTGGAAATGATAACGAATGAGGACTCTGATCAAAAAATTTACAGTGTCAGTGATGAGATTGTAACGGAATTCTTTCCAACTGAAGACGTCTGTGAATATTATGATGAAACGAAGTTTAACGACATACGTCTAATCAAGCCTGGACTATCAATAATTCATTTCAATAGTAGAAGTTTAAATGCAAACATTTCAAACATTTCGGATTATTTAAAACAGTTAAAAACAACATTTACAATAATAGCACTATCTGAAACGTGGCTTAACGATGAAAATGTAAATAATGTTTACATTGATGGGTACGAATTATATTATAAGAACAGAGCTAACAGGAGAGGTGGTGGGGTGGCCCTTTTTGTTAAAAATGAAATAAAATGTAAACTAATTGATGAAATGTCCATAACTGAGGACAAAGTGATTGAAATGATAACAATTGAAATTATAAATAATAAGGATAAAAACATCATAATAAGTTGTGTTTATAGACCGCCTGATTCAAACATTGATACATTTACTGATAAAATTACCCCAAAAATACACCACACGCGTTGCAGCTCCGCCCCGCTCCGGTCCGACCTCCGCAGCAAATACGCACCCATTATAATCAATGACAGAATTTACACTGGCTCCGCACGGCGGCGGTGAGCTGCGGAGAGCGGACGGCAGTCCGTCAAAATTAGAAAATTTTCTATTTCTGCCGGATGACGGAGCTGTGCCGGAGTCAACTTTTGAAGATTACGTCGCACCAACAGGAAAAGGAACGAGCACAACTTCCGTATTTACAAAATAAAATCACCACGGGCGGACTAATCCTAGCTCTATACGGATTTATTTGTACAAAAATGCTGTCAAACTATCATTTATGACTATTCTATGACTAAACTATTATATTTATGACTATGACTACGCCTACAAACGCAATACAAGAAATAAATAAATAAAAACGTATTTTATTCTGAAATGTAAACATCACTTCCTGTTGCTCAAACCATGTAGCTTATTTACGAGAGAAGATCAAGGCAGCAGTCTCTCTACAGTTGTTCTCCTTCTTCCACCGAATGAATTGTTTTGTTCTGACTTCACTTGATTTATCGCGCGATCTCGCACGTGTCTCGGAGCAGCGCATCTATTCGGACCTGAGCTGAGCGCAGGTAATGGAAATTGGACTCGCTCAGCTGCGACCTGCGGAGCGGGGCGGAGCGGAGCCGCGTGTAGTGTATTTTTGGCGTTACTGTAATTTTGGAAAAAGGTTGCACCAAAACAATGTTCAAATGTGGCGATTTCAATATTAATTTAGGGAGTTTGAGAAATTCCTATAATACCAGTACATTCATTGACTCAATGCATACTTTAAACCTTTACCCATTGATATCGAAACCAACAAGGATAACTACGCACAGTGCTACAATATTGGATAATATTTTTACAAATACAATAAATGGGGATGTGGTTAGTGGCATTCTAATGACTGATCTTAGTGATCACTTACCGGTTTTTTCTATCTACAAAAAATATCATAGTAATATGATCAAAATTGAAAAAAAGAATAAAATTATAAATACATCAAAAACAGCTATGGACAAATTTATAAATGATTTAGTTAATCTAAACTGGGATAATGTTTACGTGGAAGATGTTAATGAATCATATGATGAATTTATGAATACTTTGGAAACACTGTATGAAAAAAACTGTGTGCTTAACCATTATACTAAAAAGAAATTTGTGGATCAAAAATGGATGACTAAAGGTTTGAAAAATGCATGTAGAAAGAAAAATCATTTGTATTCTATTTTTTTGAAAAGTAAAACACAAGAAGCTGAAGATAAATATAAGAGGTACAAAAATAAACTAGTGGGGATAATAAGGAAACATAAGAAAGAATATTACAGCGATTTATTGAGTAAATGTAATGGGGACATGAGGGCAACATGGAAGGTTGTAAATAGTGTTGTAAAAAAACATGTAAGAAATAGTAATTCACAAAATTTTGTCATAAATGACAATGAAACTAATGATAAAAATGAAATTGTTAACGGGTTTAATAAATACTTTGTGGATGTTGGTGCAGACCTGGCTGCAAAAATACCGAAAGTTGACAAAAATACAAATCATTTAATTGAGGGTTATGTTAACAGTATGTTCCTGGAGAAAACTGATTCTGTAGAAATAATGAATATTGTAGACATGTTTGCTGACAAAAAATCTAAGGACTGGCTGGATATGGACATGACTTTTGTAAAAAATATAATGGGTTATGTAATTAAGCCTTTCACATATATATGTAACCTGTCCTTTTCTTCTGGAGTTTTTCCTGATCGCATGAAAGTGGCTAAGGTGATACCTCTTTTTAAAAGTGGTTCCAAATCTGAGTTTAATAATTACAGACCTATATCACTATTGCCACAATTTTCAAAAATCTTGGAGAAACTGTTTGCAATCAGGATGGATCAGTTTGTTGACAAATTTAATATTCTCACCAACAATCAATATGGTTTTAGAACTGGAAATTCAACGTCCATGGCTCTAATGGAGTTGATGGAATTAATTACTACAGCGGTGGATCAAAAACAATATTGTGTGGGTGTTTTTGTTGATTTAAAGAAAGCATTTGATACAGTGGATCATAATATTCTCCTTGACAAGTTACATAGATATGGTATTAGAGGACTGGCATTGAAATGGGTCTGTAATCAAAAAAGGCGTTCAATACAGGATCAACTGGACTTTATTTGTTGCAGAAAACGTTTCGACTTCTGTCCAGAAGTCTTTTTCAATTCTGAATGGAAGCTGTGAGAACGAGAAGTTTTATACAGGCTTACAAGTCACGCACCAACATATGAAATTGGAAACTGAGATAACACCACAAATTAACTAAAATGCCCATTCTATTTAAATTGACAAAACGACACATCCCAGCTTAAACAAAAGGGGGTTTGTAACACATACATGTAAATTGAAAGATCACACCTAACAGTAGGAGGTTCCCTTGAGGTCTCCTTTAGAAGACACAAAACTGTATGTAAATTGACAAACAACACCTCCCAAACAACAAAAGAGGCTGCTCAGAGAACTTTGTTAGTCTAATTTACAGACAAAGCATCCCTGCTCCCATCTGGTGTAAAACGTTTCGGAATCAAATCCAAAACTGAGTTATAAATTTTGGATTTGATTCCGAAACGTTTTACACCAGATGGGAGCAGGGATGCTTTGTCTGTAAATTAGACTAACAAAGTTCTCTGAGCAGCCTCTTTTGTTGTTTGGGAGGTGTTGTTTGTCAATTTACATACAGTTTTGTGTCTTCTAAAGGAGACCTCAAGGGAACCTCCTACTGTTAGGTGTGATCTTTCAATTTACATGTATGTGTTACAAACCCCCTTTTGTTTAAGCTGGGATGTGTCGTTTTGTCAATTTAAATAGAATGGGCATTTTAGTTAATTTGTGGTGTTATCTCAGTTTCCAATTTCATATGTTGGTGCGTGACTTGTAAGCCTGTATAAAACTTCTCGTTCTCACAGCTTCCATTCAGAATTGAAAAAGACTTCTGGACAGAAGTCGAAACGTTTTCTGCAACAAATAAAGTCCAGTTGATCCTGTATTGAACGCCTTTTTTGATTTCATCATGTCCTGGACGACTGAGAATCTTCACCAGCAAATGGGTCTGTAGTTATTTGAGTAAAAGGAAACAGTTTGTGCAGATGGATGAAGTGAAATCTGAGCTCAGCACTATAACATGTGGAGTTCCTCAGGGATCGATACTAGGACCAAAGCTATTTATATTATATATAAATGATTTGGTACAGGTATCAGGACTCCTCAAGTGCATTCTTTTTGCTGATGACACCACTTTTTTTGGTTGTGGTAACAATATTCAACAAACTTTAGAATTAATGATGACAGAACTTGCAAAAATTCAGAATTGGTTTAAAATTAATAAATTAACGTTAAATTTGGATAAAACTTGTTATATGATCTTTAGTAATAAAAATAAATCAATTGATTTTCCATTTTTAATTGAGGGATCTGAGATTCAGAGAGTGTCTGAAGCGAAGTTCTTGGGCATCATTATTGATGATAAATTGTCTTGGAAACATCATGTACAAGCCCAAAACCAGAAAAGTTGGCACGTTGTGGAAATCGCAAATAAAAACAGAATACAATGACTTGCAAATCTTTTTCAACCTATATTCAATTGAACACACTGCAAAGACCACATACTTAACGTTCGAACTGGTAAACTTTGTTATTTTTTGCAATTATTAGCTCATTTGGAATTTGATGCCTGCAACATGTTTCAAAAAAGCTGGCACAAGTGACAAAGAAGACAGAGAAATTTGAGGAATGCTCATCAAACACTTATTTGGAATATCCCACAGGTGAACATGCAAATTGGGAACAGGTGGGTGCCATGATTGGGTATAAAAGCAGCTTCCTTGACATGCTCAGTCATCCACATAGAAGGATGGGGCGAGGGTCACCACTCTGTGAACAAATGCGTGGGCAAATTGTCGAACAGTTCAAGAACAACTTTTCTCAACGAGCTATTGCAAGGAATTTAGGAATTTCACCATCTACGGTCCGTAATATCATCAAAAGGTTCAGAGAATCTGGAGAAATCACTACACGTAAGGGGCAAGGCCGAAAACCAACATTGAATGCCCGTGACCTTCGATCCCTCAGGCGGTACTGCATCAAAAACCGACATCAGTGTGTAAAAGATATCACCACATGGGCTCAGGAATACTTCAGAAAACCACTGTCAGTAACTACAGTTCGTCGCTACATCTGTAAGTGCAAGTTAAAGCTCTACTATGCAAAGCAAAAGCCATTCATCAACAAGATCCAGAAACGCCGCCGGCTTTGCTGGGCCCGAGCTCATCTGAGATGGACTGATGCAAAGTGGAAAAGTGTTCTGTGGTCTGATGAGTCCACATTTCAAATTGTCTTTGGAAACTGTGGACGTCGTGTCTTACGGACCAAAGAGGAAAAGAACCATCAGGACTGTTATAGGCGCAAAGTTCAAAAGCCAGCATCTGTGATGGTATGGGGGTGCATTAGTGCCCAAGGCATGGGTAACTTACACATCTGTGAAGGCACCATTAATGCTGAAAGGTACATACAGGTTTTGGAGCAACATATGCTGCCATCCAAGCGACGTCTTTTTCATGGACGCCCCAGCTTATTTCAGCAAGACAATGCCAAGCCACATTCTGCACGTGTTACAACAGCGTGGCTTCGTAGCAAAAGAGTGCGGGTCCTCCCCTGGCCTGCCTGCAGTCCAGACCTGTCCCCCATTGAAAATGTGTGGCGCATTATGAAACGTAAAATACGACAACGGAGACCCCGGACTGTTGAACAACTTAAGCTGTACATCAAGCAAGAATGGGGAAGAATTCCACCTGAAAAGCTTCAAAAATTGGTCTCCTCAGTTCCCAAACGTTTACTGAGTGTTGTTAAAAGGAAAGGCGATGTAACACAGTGGTAAATATGTCCCTGTGCCAACTTTTTTGCAATGTGTTGCTGCCATTGAATTCTAAGTTAATGGTTATTTGCAAAACAAAATAAAGTTTCTCCGTTCGAACATTAAATATATTGTCTTTGCATTCTATTCAGTTGAATATGGGTTGAAAAAGATTTGCAAGTCATTGTATTCTGTTTTTATTTGCGATTTGCACAACGTGCCAACTTTTCTGGTTTTGGGCTTGTAAGTTCAGTTAAAGCAAAATTATCTTGGTCTATTGCGATATTTTACAGAGTTAGGGATTTACTAAATGATAAAGCACTTTATTTGTTGTATAATACATTATTTGTGCCACACTTAATTTATGGTATTAGCGTTTGGGGTACGGCATGTAAATCAATTACAATGCCAATTTTTATTTTGCAGAAAAGAGCTATTAGAATTATCACCAGAAAGAATTTTCATCATCCTTCAAGCATTTTGTTTCATCAAACAAAACTGTTGAAATTTTATGATTTAATTGATTATAATATTTTGATAATTTTGTATAAAGCTCAAACTAATGCACTTCCTTCTAATATTCAGAAATATTTTGTTAGAAGAACGAGTATTTATAATCTTAAAGGGACAGATATATTTGTGAAGCCACCTTTTAGGACAAGTTTGAGGGGAAGATCAACCATAATTCAAGGAATAGGGTTATGGAATAAATTGGAGTCTGATATTAAAGTGGTCAGATCAATGGTTTCATTCAAAAGAATGATTAAGTTTAAACGGTTAAAAACATATATTTAAATGAGTTGAAATTTGGAAGTTTGTGTATGACACAGAGGGTAGTAATTATTATTTATGTTGTTCACTATTTTGGAAATTATGAGTTGGTTGTGTCATGTGTTTATTCTTAAATGCTAAAATTATGTTGATTATTTATTTTGTAATCCAAGTAGTTGTCTACATGAATTGTTTATTGGAGAAAAAGGGGCAGAAAAAATAAGATTTTTTCTTCTTCTGCCGCCTTTCATTTTATATATATATTTTTTTCTCTCTTTTTGTATTGTATTGTTTTCTTGTTTTAATTATAAAATGAATGAATAAATAAATCAAATCAAATCAAAAAAGTAAGCTTCTGGCCAAAATATAAGAGTCAATGCTGTATTTAACAGAGGTGTAGTGAAGAACTATTAACAGGAATGTTTACGCTACCTCATACAGAAATAAAACATTTTGAAAAACTCAAATAGGTTTTAGGTTTCATGCCTACAAATTTTGGCAGTAAAATAATATTTAACAGATATCTAGAGGTGTAATGAAAAACTTAGCAGCAATGTTTATACTACCTCATACAGAGAAAAAAAAAAAAAACATTTTGTAAAACAAATATTTTTTATGTTTCATGCCTACAAATTTTTGTAGTAAAATAATATTTAACAGATATCTGGAGGTGTAATGACAAACTATTAGCAGAAATGTTTATGCTACCTCATACAGAAATAAAACATTTTGGAGGGGAAAAAAAACTGAAATACTTTGTAGGTTTCATGTCTACAAATTTTGGCAGTAAAATAATATTTAACAGAAATCTAGAGGTGTAATGAAAAACTATTAGCAGCAATGTTAACGCTACCTCATACAGAAATAAAACATTTTGTAAAACTTAAATACTTTTTAAGTTTCATGTCTATAAATTTTGGCAGAAAAATAATATTTAATAGATATCTAGAGAGGTGTAATGAAAAACTATTAGCAGCAATGTTTATACTACCTCATTTATATTACATCATACAGAAAAAAAATATTATGTAAAACTCAAATACTTTTTAGGTTTCATGCCTATAAATTTTGGCAGTAAAATAATTTTAACTTACTATAATGTCCACTGATAGGCCAATTTGTGCTCCTCGTTGCCAAAAGTCCATCGTCGCTCCATAGCAAAGACGAAAAAAGAAAAAAAGCGACCAATAAAGATGTCCCGAAGTCTATGACTTTATTCCATCAATATATTTTTCCGCTTCCTCCACGGATTTGAAGATCCTGCGCTTGTCACCATGCGTAATAATCAGATGGGCTGGATACAGAATGCCGTACCGGATTTTGAGGGCACGAAGTCGGGTTTTTACTTCATCAAAGCGCCACTACAGCTTGCGCGTCTCGGTCGAGAGGTCCGGGTAAAAGGAAATCCGGCGTCCCTCATAATGCAGCTCCTTCATTTTTCTGATGGATTTCAGGGTTTTTTCCCGATTGCAATAGTTCAAAAACTTAATTATGACAACCCTTGGGACTGCAGATCTGTTAGGAGGCCCGGTCCTGTGGGCTCTCTCCACAAAACTGGACACGGTGAAGCTTTCTCCCAGAGTCTCCGGCAACCATTTCTCCAGAAAACCACACAGATCCGATCCCTCGGCTCTCTCAGGTAACCCAATCAGTCTCAAATTGGAGCGCCTGGCTCTGTCCTCCTGCTCCGCAGCTCTGTCACTCAGCACTTCCACTGTTTTCTCCAGAGACAACTCTATTTTGAAGGGCAGTAACGTCGTCCTCTGTTTGTGAAATACGAACTTCTGCTCCTCCAATTCTTTCAGAGAGCGACTCTATATCCCCCTTGACATCCTTAATCTCTCGCATCATGTCCGTAGATTTTTTATTCATATCCTCTTTCAGTGAGCTGATTGCTCCAAGAATATCTCGATTTGTCGGAGGATTTGTCTGAGGCTCCTGTTCCTTCTCCATGTGGCTCCGCGTTGCCACACCCACGCCGGTCCTGGTCTCACCGGCGCCGGCTTCGTCAGCCTCGCTCTCCTGTGGAACCATTTTAGCTGACACTTGGCCAGATTTGGCACTTTTTGGTGGCATGAGTCCAAGTAAACGTTTTTGCGTTAACAAAACAAGCAAAGTTATGACTTTTGGCCCAGCTTACGGATTAATTTAAAGGATACAGCAGCGAGCCACCCGCACAAGCGTCTGTTCACTGTGATGTCATAACCGGAAGTCCGCCAGCAAGCACATTTATGAACATGTTACATATGCATTTACAAAGAGGTGGTCCATGAAGCACTAACAGATAGTCCATTGTCCTGATAAGATGATGGTCAGCCGGCACAGGTCTGATAAGCCTCCACAGAAGGGGGTAGGGGTGTTGCGATAGACAAAGCTTTTCCTTAGTTTACACATTTCCCAGAAGAAATTGATAAGTCGGCCGGTTTCTAGGCCAATCGGGGAGTCAGATTCAGATAACCACAATTGTTGACTTATTCAGGCAGACTTTTTTTGGTCGGCTTTCGAGTCTGTACTAACTTCCAAGGTCCGAAATGGCCAGATTAGGGTGCATTCTACTGGTCCGTGCTTACGAGCCTCTTCAAGATCGTTTCGATGCTGACGAGTCCCAAAGCCACAGGTGGCCTGTGATTTAAATAACTTCCAACTTATGGTTTCGCTCGTAAACCATCCATCCATCCATCCATCTTCTTCCGCTTATCCGGGGTCGGGTCGCGGGGGTAGCAGCCTAAGTAGGGAGGCCCAGACTTCCCTCTCCCCAGCCACTTGGAGCAGCTCCTCCGGGGGAATCCCAAGGCGTTCCCAGGCCAGCCGAGAAACATAGTCCCTCCAGCGCGTCCTGGGTCTTCCTCTGGGTCTCCTCCCGGTGGGACATGCCCGGAACACCTCACCAGGGAGGCGTCCAGGAGGCATCCTAACCAGATGCCCGAGCCACCTCAACTGGCTCCTCTCGATGTGGAGAAGCAGCGGCTCTACTCCGAGTCCCTCCCGGATGACTGAGCTTCTCACCCTATCTCTAAGGGAGAGTCCAGCCACCCTGCGGAGAAAACTCATTTCAGCCGCTTGTATCCGAGATCTTGTTCTTTCGGTCATAACCCAAAGCTCATGACCATAGATGAGGGTGGGAACGTAGATCGATCGGTAAATTGAGAGCTTTGCCTTTTGACTCAGCTCTCTCTTCACCACGACAGACCGGTACAGCGCCCGCTTCACTGCGGACGCTGCACCTATCCGCCTATCGATCTCACGCTCCAGTTTTCCCTCATTCGTGAACAAGATCCCGAGATACTTAAACTCCTCCACTTGGGGCAGGACCTCCTCCCCGACCCGGAGAGGGCATGCTACCCTTTTCCGGCTCAAGACCATGGCCTCGGATTTGGATACAGTATATATATATATATAT
>JBBPBX010108222.1:0-11188 GCA_038048925.1 Garcialebias charrua
AGTCATCACTCACCTCTGAGAGGAGAAGAAGAAGAATGTTGAGTCATCACTCGCCTCTGAGAGGAGAAGAAGAAGAATGTTGAGTCAACACTCACCTCTGAGAGGAGAAGAAGAAGAATGTTGAGTCAACACTCACCTCTGAGAGGAGATTGATTTTTCACAAAACTTTATTTACACAATAATAAAATTAACACAACAGTGTTAAAAATATGATCAGGACATCAGCAAGCTTAAAATAAAATAAAATATTTACATGAGGAGCTTGTTGTATTGTATTTCTCCCTGATCAGAAATGGTGCATAAAACCTTCTTAAATCCCCACAGTTTCACAAAACTCTCCAAGTGTCCAGTGTCTCTATGTTGAGTCATCACTCACCTCTGAGAGGAGAAGAAGAAGAATGTTGAGTCATCACTCGCCTCTGAGAGGAGAAGAAGAAGAATGTTGAGTCATCATCACCTCTGAGAGGAGAAGAAGAAGAATGTTGAGTCATCACTCACCTCTGAGAGGAGAAGAAGAAGAATGTTGAGTCATCACTCACCTCTGAGAGGAGAAGAAGAAGAATGTTGAGTCATCACTCACCTCTGAGAGGAGAAGAAGAAGAATGTTGAGTCAACACTCACCTCTGAGAGGAGAAGAAGAAGAATGTTGAGTCATCACTCACCTCTGAGAGGAGAAGAAGAAGAATGTTGAGTCATCATCACCTCTGAGAGGAGAAGAAGAAGAATGTTGAGTCATCACTCACCTCTGAGAGGAGAAGAAGAAGAATGTTGAGTCATCACTCACCTCTGAGAGGAGAAGAAGAAGAATGTTGAGTCATCATCACCTCTGAGAGGAGAAGAAGAAGAATGTTGAGTCAACACTCACCTCTGAGAGGAGAAGAAGAAGAATGTTGAGTCAACACTCACCTCTGAGAGGAGAAGAAGAAGAATGTTGAGTCATCATCACCTCTGAGAGGAGAAGAAGAAGAATGTTGAGTCATCATCACCTCTGAGAGGAGAAGAAGAAGAATGTTGAGTCAACACTCACCTCTGAGAGGAGAAGAAGAAGAATGTTGAGTCATCATCACCTCTGAGAGGAGAAGAAGAAGAATGTTGAGTCAACACTCACCTCTGAGAGGAGAAGAAGAAGAATGTTGAGTCATCATCACCTCTGAGAGGAGAAGAAGAAGAATGTTGAGTCATCATCACCTCTGAGAGGAGAAGAAGAAGAATGTTGAGTCATCATCACCTCATTCAGCTTTCAGTCCTCGTTCTTCTGCTGTCGACACAAAATGGAGTCAGAACCAAGTGAAACTCTTTCACTTTCATGTCTCCTCCTCTGTGTTTGTTCAGGAAATCAACGTGCAGTGTGTGTGTGTGTGTGTGTTGGTCTATATGTTATAGCCAGACTATGCGCCAGACTACGTACCGACATTATCGGGACATTTGGTATTAGCCAGCCTTTGCCAAAGTCCGGATAAATCACAGATTGTATCCACATATATTAATATGTAAACATTGTTTTTTCTCATCAATATCAGAGTAACTTGTGGCTAAATGGCTGCCTGGATGAGTTGGACTGTGCTTCAACACTTAAAATTGTTTCAATAAAAAGTTATTTACATTTATAAAATTGTCTGGCGAAGCACCTCCTCGAGATTCTGTGTGTGGTGTGTGTCAGTTTGTGTATCGGATGCGCTTGTTGAACCTGTGTGGACGTGTGTGGTTATTGCAACTGATACACACCGCGCAAAACTCCAACGCCCCTCCTCTCGTGATGTGGAGACCCTGTTGTGGGCGGGGCCTCAGGGCGGGGCCTCAGGTGACCGAGCCTTTAAAAGTTAAAGCCCCTTGAGCTTACACGTGCAGAGTTATGGCGTCGTGTGTTGAGTGCATGTGTTAGGTGAGCGGAGATTATTTTTGGAGAGCGATTTAAGTAAGATTTTGCAGCAGTAGGTGGACAGAGTGTCAGAGTGTATTGACTTCATTCAGGTAAGAATTAAAAAAAAAATTGTTGCTTTTGATGACATCATCTCAAGGAAATGTTAACCTAATCCAGTAGCGTTTACGTGTAACGTGACTTTAACCGCAGCGTCACAAACTGTGAAGACTGTAGAAAACTTTATCAACATTTACATAAATTAGGAAGTATCTGTGCATGAGTTTTGAGTGCGCGAAGAAAGACGCAGCTCAAACTAGCTGCGGCTAGCGTTAGCATGTAACGTAACTTCACTTCAGAAGCGTGACAACCTTTCAACGCTGTTGAAAACTTTTATAGACATTTATATAAATCAGCGATACTATATATGCATCACTTGTGGATGTTTTTAGTGGTTATTTAGAGTCTTAACGCGACGAAGACAAAATTAAACGCACGTAGCGTTAGCGTCACTAGCGTGAACGTGTCACGTCACAATAACAGCGTGACTAACGCTGTAATTTAACATGCGTTAATAGGGTAGAGGGGTTTTAATGTTTCCAACGTCATTTTTGTGCTAAATCTGCTCTTTTTTTTTTACCTCTGAGCAATGAGCAGCCAGACGAACTGCGTCGTTACGTCATCACGTTGCAGTCTCGTTACGTCATCACGTTGACTGCAGTGTTACGTAGGTATCAGAATACTGTTGTTGGAATACTGAATAATACAGAATACTGTATAAGTGTACTGTATAAACTTGAGAATTGTTTTTTAACTTTTTCATATTTTTACATGTACAGGTTTTCAGCTAGTCCAAGAGGTCATTTGGTATTTGGTGAGTCAGATAATCTTTGTCATTTGCACCGCATGTGGTACATGTGATGAAACTAGATTATGTACACATGGTCCCAGTTACATCCAACAACAAAATGTAAGAGAAAAACAGTAATAACATCTAGGATATAACTAAGAAAAACATCAACTAGAAATACACTAATCACTAATGTAATAGAAAAACATCATTACAAACAGCAGCAGGAACATGAGTCTGTATGAACAGATGGTCACAAATGAACACACAGCAACAAGAAAACAGATCGGCATTGGCATGATGTGATATTTTGCAGTGATTATTCTTATTATTTAATTATTCATGAGTCTAACAGCCTCAGGGTAGAAGCTGTTCCTCTGTCTAGTGCAGGGGTCACCAACCTTTTCGAAGGGCTACTTCGTGGGTACGGAGTCATACAAAGGGCACCAGTTTGATAAACTCTTCGGAAATAACAAAGCACAAATTGAATAAAATGTATAATAAACATATTTTTAAGAACATATTTTTAAGATAGACATTTTAAAATACATATAAATACAAAAAAAGAATAACAACTGAATAAAATTAAATTTTAAATGCAGCTTAGTAGTGAGTTGTGCTTTTTTAGAACAGGTCCGCGGGCACCTCAAATGGTCCTTGGGGGCACCCGGGTGCCCGTGGGCACCATGTTGGTGACCCCTGGTCTAGTGGTTCTACATTTGATGCTCCTTAACCTCTGTCCTGAGGGGAGTGGGGCAAAGAGTGTATGTGCTGGGTGAGTGGGGTCCTTCCCCTTTACTGACTGAGGTCCACACTTTATCCATCCATCCATCCATCAAACATCCATCCATCAAACATCCATCCATCCATCAAACATCCTGCTTTCCTGAACCCAGACATATGGATTCTTTACTGACTGAGGTCCACGCTTTATCCATCCATCCATCAAACATCCATCCATCCATCAAACATCCATCCATCCATCATCCATCCATCAAACATCCATCCATCTATCCATCCATCCATCAAACATCCTGCCTTCCTGAACCCAGACAGATGGATTCTTTACTGACTGAGGTCCACGCTTTATCCATCCATCCATCAAACATCCATCCATCAAACATCCATCCATCCATCCATCCATCAAACATCCATCCATCCATCCATCAAACATCCATCCATCCATCAAACATCCTGCCTTGCTGAACCCAGACAGATGGATTCTTTGACTGACGTCCACGCTTTATCCATCCATCCATGCATCCATCCATCCATCCATCAAACATCCACACATCGATCCATCCATCCATCAAACATCCACACATCCATCCATCCATCAAACATCATCGATCCATCCATCCATCAAACATCCTGCCTTCCTGAACCCAAACAGATGGATTCTTTACTGACTGAGGTCCATGCTTTATCCATCCATCCATGTATCCATCCATCCATCAAACATCCATCCATCCATCATCCATCAAAAATCCTGCCTTCCTGAACCCAGACATATGGATTCTTTACTGACTGAGGTCCACGCTTTATCCATTCATCCATCTATCAAACATCCATCCATCCATCAAACATCCATCCATCAAACATCCATCCATCCATCAAACATCCATCCATCTATCCATCAAACATCCTGCCTTCCTGAACCCAGACAGATGGATTCTTTACTGACTGAAGTCCACGCTTTATCCATCCATCTATCCATCAAACATCCATCCATCCATCAAACATCCATCTATCCATCCATCAAACATCCTGCCTTACTGAACCCAGACAGATGGATTCTTTACTGACTGAGGTCCACGCTTTATCCATCCATCCATTAAACATCCACACATCCATCCATCCATCCATCCATGCATCCATCCATCAAACATCATCCATCCATCATCAAACATCCTGCCTTCCTGAACCCAGACATATGGATTCTTTACTGACTGAGGTCCACGCTTTATCCATCCATCTATCCATCAAACATACATCATCCATCAAACATCCATCCATCAAACATCCATCCATCATCCATCCATCAAACATCCATCCATCTATCCATCCATCCATCAAACATCCTGCCTTCCTGAACCCAGACAGATGGATTCTTTACTGACTGAGGTCCACGCTTTATCCATACATACATACATCCATCCATCAAACATCCATCCATCCATCATCAACATCCATCCATCAAACATCCAGCCTTGCTGAACCCACACGGATGGATTCTTTACTGACTGAGGTCCACGCTTTATCCATCCATCCATGCATCCATCCATCCATCAAACATCCACACATCCATCCTTCCATGCATCCATCCATCAAACATCATCCATCCATCCATCAAACATCCTGCCTTCCTGAAAACAGACATATGGATTCTTTACTGACTGAGGTCCACGCTTTATCCATCCATCCATCCATCCATCAAACATCCACACATCCACACATCCATCCATCAAACATCATCGATCCATCCATCCATCAAACATCCT
Source organism: Garcialebias charrua (assembly GCA_038048925.1). Classification (NCBI taxonomy): domain Eukaryota; kingdom Metazoa; phylum Chordata; class Actinopteri; order Cyprinodontiformes; family Rivulidae; genus Garcialebias; species Garcialebias charrua. The sequence goes on from JBBPBX010108222.1 coordinate 5,210, forward strand.
GCCTTCCTGAACCCAAACAGATGGATTCTTTACTGACTGAGGTCCATGCTTTATCCATCCATCCATGTATCCATCCATCCATCAAACATCCATCCATCCATCATCCATCAAAAATCCTGCCTTCCTGAACCCAGACATATGGATTCTTTACTGACTGAGGTCCACGCTTTATCCATTCATCCATCTATCAAACATCCATCCATCCATCAAACATCCATCCATCAAACATCCATCCATCCATCAAACATCCATCCATCTATCCATCAAACATCCTGCCTTCCTGAACCCAGACAGATGGATTCTTTACTGACTGAAGTCCACGCTTTATCCATCCATCTATCCATCAAACATCCATCCATCCATCAAACATCCATCTATCCATCCATCAAACATCCTGCCTTACTGAACCCAGACAGATGGATTCTTTACTGACTGAGGTCCACGCTTTATCCATCCATCCATTAAACATCCACACATCCATCCATCCATCCATCCATGCATCCATCCATCAAACATCATCCATCCATCATCAAACATCCTGCCTTCCTGAACCCAGACATATGGATTCTTTACTGACTGAGGTCCACGCTTTATCCATCCATCTATCCATCAAACATACATACATACATCCATCAAACATCCATCCATCAAACATCCATCCATCATCCATCCATCAAACATTCATCCATCTATCCATCCATCCATCAAACATCCTGCCTTCCTGAACCCAGACAGATGGATTCTTTGCTGACTGAGGTCCACGCTTTATCCATTTCATGAGTCTAACAGCCTCAGGGTAGAAGCTGTTCCTCTGTCTAGTGCAGGGGTCACCAACCTTTTCGAAGGGCTACTTCGTGGGTACGGAGTCATACAAAGGGCACCAGTTTGATAAACTCTTCGGAAATAACAAAGCACAAATTGAATAAAATGTATAATAAACATATTTTTAAGAACATATTTTTAAGATAGACATTTTAAAATACATATAAATACAAAAAAAGAATAACAACTGAATAAAATTAAATTTTAAATGCAGCTTAGTAGTGAGTTGTGCTTTTTTAGAACAGGTCCGCGGGCACCTCAAATGGTCCTTGGGGGCACCCGGGTGCCCGTGGGCACCATGTTGGTGACCCCTGGTCTAGTGGTTCTACATTTGATGCTCCTTAACCTCTGTCCTGAGGGGAGTGGGGCAAAGAGTGTATGTGCTGGGTGAGTGGGGTCCTTCCCCTTTACTGACTGAGGTCCACACTTTATCCATCCATCCATCCATCAAACATCCATCCATCAAACATCTCATCCATCCATCAAACATCCTGCTTTCCTGAACCCAGACATATGGATTCTTTACTGACTGAGGTCCACGCTTTATCCATCCATCAAACATCCATCCATCCATCAAACATCCATCCATCCATCATCCATCCATCAAACATCCATCCATCTATCCATCCATCCATCAAACATCCTGCCTTCCTGAACCCAGACAGATGGATTCTTTACTGACTGAGGTCCACGCTTTATCCATCCATCCATCAAACATCCATCCATCAAACATCCATCCATCCATCCATCCATCAAATCATCCATCCATCCATCAAACATCCATCCATCCATCAAACATCCTGCCTTGCTGAACCCAGACAGATGGATTCTTTGACTGACGTCCACGCTTTATCCATCCATCCATGCATCCATCCATCCATCCATCAAACATCCACACATCGATCCATCCATCCATCAAACATCCACACATCCATCCATCCATCAAACATCATCGATCCATCCATCCATCAAACATCCTGCCTTCCTGAACCCAAACAGATGGATTCTTTACTGACTGAGGTCCATGCTTTATCCATCCATCCATGTATCCATCCATCCATCAAACATCCATCCATCCATCATCCATCAAAAATCCTGCCTTCCTGAACCCAGACATATGGATTCTTTACTGACTGAGGTCCACGCTTTATCCATTCATCCATCTATCAAACATCCATCCATCCATCAAACATCCATCCATCAAACATCCATCCATCCATCAAACATCCATCCATCTATCCATCAAACATCCTGCCTTCCTGAACCCAGACAGATGGATTCTTTACTGACTGAAGTCCACGCTTTATCCATCCATCTATCCATCAAACATCCATCCATCCATCAAACATCCATCTATCCATCCATCAAACATCCTGCCTTACTGAACCCAGACAGATGGATTCTTTACTGACTGAGGTCCACGCTTTATCCATCCATCCATTAAACATCCACACATCCATCCATCCATCCATGCATCCATCCATCAAACATCATCCATCCATCATCAAACATCCTGCCTTCCTGAACCCAGACATATGGATTCTTTACTGACTGAGGTCCACGCTTTATCCATCCATCTATCCATCAAACATACATACATACATCCATCAAACATCCATCCATCAAACATCCATCCATCATCCATCCATCAAACATCCATCCATCTATCCATCCATCCATCAAACATCCTGCCTTCCTGAACCCAGACAGATGGATTCTTTACTGACTGAGGTCCACGCTTTATCCATACATACATCCATCCATCAAACATCCATCCATCCATCCATCAAACATCCATCCATCAAACATCCAGCCTTGCTGAACCCACACGGATGGATTCTTTACTGACTGAGGTCCACGCTTTATCCATCCATCCATGCATCCATCCATCCATCCATCAAACATCCACACATCCATCCTTCCATGCATCCATCCATCAAACATCATCCATCCATCCATCAAACATCCTGCCTTCCTGAAAACAGACATATGGATTCTTTACTGACTGAGGTCCACGCTTTATCCATCCATCCATCCATCCATCACATCAAACATCCACACATCCATCCATCCATCAAACATCATCGATCCATCCATCCATCAAACATCCTGCCTTCCTGAACCCAAACAGATGGATTCTTTACTGACTGAGGTCCATGCTTTATCCATCCATCCATGTATCCATCCATCCATCAAACATCCATCCATCCATCATCCATCAAAAATCCTGCCTTCCTGAACCCAGACATATGGATTCTTTACTGACTGAGGTCCACGCTTTATCCATTCATCCATCTATCAAACATCCATCCATCCATCAAACATCCATCCATCAAACATCCATCCATCCATCAAACATCCATCCATCTATCCATCAAACATCCTGCCTTCCTGAACCCAGACAGATGGATTCTTTACTGACTGAAGTCCACGCTTTATCCATCCATCTATCCATCAAACATCCATCCATCCATCAAACATCCTGCCTTACTGAACCCAGACAGATTGTAAATATGCACTTACATATACGTGTAATAGGCATGTAAATATAACATGTTCAACTGAAATTGTGTGTGTTTGTGTGTGTGACTGTTTTGTGGTTTCTAAGGACAGTGTTTTGTCAGGACAGTAATGAGCTGTTATCTGATTGTCTGATTATAGCGTATTGCTGTCCTAACAAACCACTGTCCATTAAAACCACAAAACAGTCACACACACAAACACACACAATTTCAGTAGAACATGTTATATTTACATGTATATGTCTATCTGTACAGTATATGTATATGCATATATATACATGTATATGCATATGTACATATATGCATATTCATGTATATATACATATATGCATTTACATTTTTATATGCATTTGCATTTACATGTATATATGCACTTACATATACATGTATATATGCACTTACATATACATGTATATAGGCACTTACATATACATGTAAATAGGCACTTACATATACATGTAATAGGCATGTAAATATAACATGTTCAACTGAAATTGTGTGTGTTTGTGTGTGTGACTGTTTTGTGGTTTCTAAGGACAGTGTTTTGTCAGGACAGTAATGAGCTGTTATCTGAGTGTCTGATTATAGCGTATTGCTGTCCTAACAAACCACTGTCCATTAAAACCACAAAACAGTCACACACACAAACACACACAATTTCAGTAGAACATCTTATATTTACATGTATATGTCTATCTGTACAGTATATGTATATGCAATACATACATGTATATGCATATGTACATATATGCATATTCATGTATATATACATATATGCATTTACATTTTTATATGCATTTGCATTTACATGTATATATGCACTTACATATTCATGTATATATGCACTTACATATACATGTATATAGGCACTTACATATACATGTAAATAGGCACTTACATATACGTGTAATAGGCATGTAAATATAACATGTTCAACTGAAATTGTGTGTGTTTGTGTGTGTGACTGTTTTGTGGTTTCTAAGGACAGTGTTTTGTCAGGACAGTAATGAGCTGTTATCTGATTGTCTGATTATAGCGTATTGCTGTCCTAACAAACCACTGTCCATTAAAACCACAAAACAGTCACACACACAAACACACACAATTTCAGTAGAACATGTTATATTTACATGTATGTCTATCTGTACATTATATGTATATGCATATATATACATGTATATGTTTATGCATATATACATCTATATGTTTATGCATATGTACATATATGCATATTCTTGTATATATACATATATGCATTTACATGTTTAAATGCATTTGCATATACAGTACATGTATATATGCACTTACATATACATGTATATATGCACTTACATATACATGTATATATGCACTTATATATACATGTAATAGGCATGTAAATATAACATGTTCAACTCAAATTGTGTGTGTTTGTGTGTGTGACTGTTTTGTGGTTTCTAAGGACAGTGTTTTGTCAGGACAGTAATGAGCTGTTATCTGATTGTCTGATTATAGCGTATTGCTGTCCTAACAAACCACTGTCCATTAAAACCACAAAACAGTCACACACACAAACACACACAATTTCAGTAGAACATGTTATATTTACATGTATATGTCTATCTGTACAGTATATGTATATGCATATATATACATGTATATGCATATGTACATATATGCATATTCATGTATATATACATATATGCATTTACATTTTTATATGCATTTGCATTTACATGTATATATATGCACTTACATATACATGTATATATGCACTTGCATATACATGTTTATATGCACTTACATATACATGTATATATGTACTTATATATACATGTAATAGGCATGTAAATATAACATGTTCAACTCAAATTGTGTGTGTTTGTGTGTGTGACTGTTTTGTGGTTTCTAAGGACAGTGTTTTGTCAGGACAGTAATGAGCTGTTATCTGAGTGTCTGATTATAGCGTATTGCTGTCCTAACAAACCACTGTCCATTAAAACCACAAAACAGTCACACACACAAACACACACAATTTTAGTAGAACATGTTATATTTACATGTATATGTCTATCTGTACAGTATATGTATATGCATATATATACATGTATATGCATATGTACATATATGCATATTCATGTATATATACATATATGCATTTACATTTTTATATGCATTTGCATTTACATGTATATATGCACTTACATATTCATGTATATATGCACTTACATATACATGTATATAGGCACTTACATATACATGTAAATAGGCACTTACATATACGTGTAATAGGCATGTAAATATAACATGTTCAACTGAAATTGTGTGTGTTTGTGTGTGTGACTGTTTTGTGGTTTCTAAGGACAGTGTTTTGTCAGGACAGTAATGAGCTGTTATCTGATTGTCTGATTATAGCGTATTGCTGTCCTAACAAACCACTGTCCATTAAAACCACAAAACAGTCACACACACAAACACACACAATTTTAGTAGAACATGTTATATTTACATGTATATGTCTATCTGTACAGTATATGTATATGCATATATATACATGTATATGCATATGTACATATATGCATATTCATGTATATATACATATATGCATTTACATTTTTATATGCATTTGCATTTACATGTATATATGCACTTACAT
>JBBPBX010108223.1:0-11188 GCA_038048925.1 Garcialebias charrua
TACTACTACTACTACTCACTCTAGGGCAGATTGCGGAAACCGTCTAAGCACCATCAAACTGGTTGACGCAATATGTGAAGGTATTATTTATAAGACTGAGTTTGTTGTGGTTCCTCGGACTGATGAAGACTTTTGGATGAAAGATGAAATGTTTCAACAAAAATAAACCATCCAGAGGACCTGACTTAACTTTGTTGGAGAAAAGTATACTTTCCTCAATTGAATGGGCTGGATGAAAATAATCTATAATGGCCAAGGCCACCATCGACCACCCCCTGGTTTTGCACCTGGTGCTGATCAAAATTGCCCCTTCCACTCACAAGGATCAGTCAATCTGAAACTGTCTCATGCTAAATAAATAAATAAATAAATACAGTAATTGTAATAAATGAACAAGTGATGAATAAACCAGCTCTGTTCTACACAGTGTAAATCCAACCCATTTATACATTTTTTTGCCAACAACATTTAGGTATACTGTACTTGAATTCTGTTCATTTCCAGCCCAGAAAAGCATCAATATTTAAAACTACAAACATTCACTCCTGAAAACCTTCTGCGATGGGGGACATCACTGTACCTCTTGTGCTGTCAGTTTCAGACACAAAAATCCCTTCTAGTTTCTTCCCATATTTTAAACATGTAAGTTTGTCTGTTTGCTATTCCACAATTGTGAGGATTAACTCTGTGCGTTTGGAAATTTTTTAAAAATTGTTATTTCTAATTTTTCTATGTCTGTCACTGTTCTCACCAAATAAATTAGTCTAAATCTGTCATCATGTCTCTGTTGTTTTATCCATGGCTTTTGAAAACTCACGAGCTCACTACACACCTGTGTTTCAGCTGCCCTAAGGCAAAAGAAAACAAATCAGATTCAGTCCCACTTTTTATACTGAGAGCTCCAGCAGCAGTCCATGAGTTTTAGCCCTGAGGCCAGATTTAATGAAGTGTCTGCTGAGGGAAGGAAGGCTGTTCAGGCAGATCTGGACTCATGAACTGTCAGGTTTAGGATGTATGGTGCTGGTAGCTTATTGCCAAGAATATATGTTTAAAAAAAACATTGATAACATGAAGCGTTTATACTTCAACTTCACTAAAAGAGCTGACATCATGTTTCCTGGAGTTTTGGCCTCAATTTGAGCATCATAAAAAAAATCCCCATCAAGTTCAAGTTGTGTGTTGTCTCATTTCACAGCTTTGCCATAAATATTTCTTCAACCAAACCAAAATGAATAATAACTGTCTCAGTAACAAACATTTCTTGTTTTCTTTTATTTTTATGGTATTTTAACTGGGTTTTTGTGGCTTTTTGTTCCGTGAAAACAACAGCATTATGTACTTTAATGTCTTTTTTTTTTTCTTTATAGATGGCCTCCCTTCTCACCTTAGCCATCCTCTCACACCGATAGGTATTTATTTATTTATTTATTTATTTATTTATTTATTTATTTATTTTTTATAGAGAGAAAGAAAAGATAGAAAGTAAGACAACAAAACTACTGTTTACATTCACTGTTTACATACTACTGTTTACATTCACTGTTTACATTTATTAATACTGTTTACATTTATTACTACTGTTTACATTTACACTACTTTTATATCTACACTACTGCTGATACATATACAGTATTCTCTGACCAGCCTTATTTAAGGATGCCCAATGTGCCTTACTGCATATGCCACTTTGCCTCTATACCAACATCAACTACCTCATACATATACTGTGTACATTAACTCATATGCTGCTTTGCCACTCTTTGCAAATGTCAATGCTAGAACCTTCAGTTTATTTTATAGATATACTTTTTATACTTTTTTATACTACTATGCAAAAACTCAGGACAGTATTACACTTTTATTATTTCATTTTATGCTTATGTTCATTAAATGTTTAGTGTTTTAGTGTTGGTGTAAATTTTCATACTTTTATACTACTATGCAAAAACTCAGGACAGTGTTACACTTTTACTATTTTATGCTTATGTTTATTAAATGTTTCAGTGTTTTAGTGTTTAAATGGTTACTGTTGCACCGAGGGACTGAGAGAAACGCAATTTCAATCCTGTGTATGTCCTGTACATATTGCAGTTCTGACAATAAAGTTGACTTTGACTTTGACTTTGAAAACAACAATTATCCACAAAAAGAGCACAAGGCAAACACACCCAACCTCCGTCCGCAATCCTGCAAAGCACATGACAGAACACAGCAACGAAACATACATGCATAAAGACTAATAATATTCATGACCTTGCAGTAGATTTCCATAAATAAACATACCCATACCTACAAATATATATACAGTATACATACATATGCATTCATATCACATATCCATCTACATATCTGCATATGATATCTACATATACATCCCTGCATCCATTTGTGTGTGGTTGTGAGCATGCATAAGTGAATAAGGTTCCTCCAATAGAACATTCAGTAGCGACCGTGAAGCATCAGAGATCCGCCCCCCCAAGGCCCGAGGCAGACGAAGGGGCGATCAAAGCCCAAGACCCCAAGAAGGACCCCGAGCCCAGAGTCCCCAGGGCCACCCGAACAGGACGAGCCACTCACCCTCTCCCCAGATCTGACCAAGGGGGAGAACCGGACGAGCTCCACCAGCGACTACACACAATGACCCCCGGGAGGCCAACAGCGACAAACCCACAGGCCCCCGCCGGAGCCCGCTGCAAGAGCCCGCTGCACTGACGTAGCCCCAGGCCCGGACACCGAGGCCCGGGCACCGGGGACGCCCACCCCTCAGGCCCAGACCCGATAGGACCAGAGGACCCGAGCTCCACCAGGCAGCCACCAGGCCGAGCCGACACACGCCCAAGCGCCCAACCCCTGAAAGCGATAGCAAGGGCCCCCAGCACGCCCGCAGGCAAAAGGACACCCCCCCCCGGGGGCCACGTGGTAGGAGCGCAACACCAAGTAGCCTCAGATGTAACAGAGAGGGGGCAGTCCAAATCCTAGCCTGACAAAATGTCATTGTACATGGCCACAATTACGCACCCCCTTATATTATTAATTTAGTTGTAACAAAAGTTCCAAAATATCTTCCAGCAGACCCTCATGACTTCCTATCAGAGGTTATGATTGACTGCAGCTGCTAGATTCTCTGTGCTCACATAAAAGAGATTTGTTTGACAGCTCCCACTGTTTGATCAACACATGGTGTGAAGGGAAAGTCTGCAAAGAAACGTGCACATCTGAGAAAGAGGTTTCAAGATGTACGAATGTCAGGAATCGTTGTATCTGGTGCGTATTCACCATGAAGAGCAATCGAGTAGAATAGCATATTTTACTAATCTCAGTTTGTCTAACGGTCTGATGTCAGCGTGACACAGTCTGAACAAATCAATGTTTGTTTAAACTGTTAAAAATCTTCAAATTATGTATGTCATTGTTTTGTCTACAGTCCCTGAAATGATCCATCACTAGTTTTGGCTCATCTGTCAGAAATCTAACTTGATTCTCTAAAGTGAGCCTGTACGATGTAAGACAATCACTTCTACCAAACAAAACAACGTCTGAATTATTTGACCGTGGTGATGGTCCTCAGTCAGAAAAAAAAGGGTGGATTGCTCTTCAGGTCAAGGGTGAGGTTCTGCCTCAAGTGGACAAGTTCAAATATCTTGGGGTTTTGTTCATGAGTGAGGGAAGAATGGAGCGTGAGATTGGCAGATGGATTGATGCAGCGTCTGCAGTATTGTGAACTCTGTGCCGGGCCGTTATGTTGAAGAGGGAGCTGAACTGTAAGTCAAAGCTCTCTGCTTACCGGTCAGTTCCTACCCTCGCCTATGGTCATGAACTCTGGGTAGTGACAGAAAGAATTAGATCATGGATACAGGCAGTTGAACTGTTTCCTCTGCAGGGTAGCCGGACTCTAGAGATAAGGTGAGCAGTTCAGTTATCAGGAGAGACTCAGAGCAGAACCGCTGCTCCTCCACATCGAGAGGAGCCAGTTGAGGTGGTTCAGGTATCTGGTAAGCATGATCCCTGGGCACCTCCCTAGGTAGGTGCATCGGGCATGTCCGACTGGGAGGAGATCTTGGAGAAGACCCAGGACACACTGGAGATACAATGTCTCTCAGTTGTCCTGGGAACACCTTGGAGTCCTCCAAGAAGAGCTGGAAGAGGAGGCTGTGGAAAGAGATGTCTGGACCCCCCTGCTCAAGCTGCTGCCACCGAGACCCTACTTCAGAACAAGCAGAAGAGGATGGATGGATGGATGGATGGATGTGGATGGATGGATGTTGATGAATGGATTGATGTGGATGAATGGATGGATGGATGGATGTGGATGAATGGATGGATGGATGGATTGATGTGGATGAATGGATGGATGGATGTGGATGGATGGATTGATGTGGATGGATGGATGGATGGATGGATTGATGTGGATGGATGGATGGATGGACTAGAGTTATCTGTGGAGTCTACAATTTAGATTAATTACCTAAACCCTGAAGTAGCTTCTACGCATGGCAGTGGCAGTACCATGCTATGGGGCAACAAAAAACATATGATTTATTTAAAGAGGGTCCAACAATGACATTGCCTAACCAGTCTAATGTGGCAGAATATTTGTTTGTTCTCTACCTTTATGTCCACCACTCTGTGTGCATTGTTTGACAGTTATCTTTGTTGGGTGCAGGGTGTTCACTCCCTGACCTGCTGCAGGGACGTCCTGCATGTCATCCTGTCACAAGTCTCCTTTTGTTCATCTCCGCTTGGATCAGTATTAGTAAACACAGTTTTCTAAGCTCTTGTTCCAAGAGGTGCCATCTGATTAAAACTACCAACTGGTTCAGTTGCCAACCAGCTGCACCAGGGAAAGCTGCAAGCTGCTGCTAATGCTTTTACTGCTACAGGAACGCGGCTGCCATGTCTTCTTTTATAAGACCTTTTCAGGATCTCTGTCTTTAAAATAACCCTCCAGCAGCTTCACTTTGTCCTTTGTGTGTCAAAGAAATGTCCAACAGGCTCAGCTGTCTTGTAAGATTGGTGTCATTATTAACCTTATAGGGGGAGTGGTGGCGCAGAGGTTAGAGAGGGTGGGCCTGTGATCAGAAGATCGCCGGTTCAAGCCCCCGTACCGACAACATCAAAATGTGGGTGGAAAAAGGTGAAAACCCCACACCTGCCTCCACCTTCACTCGCCCCACTCTGGACCCCTGAGCAAGGCCCTTAACCCCACAATTTGCTCCCTAAAAAACAGGTCTCTCTTGAAAATGAATTCTCGTGGCTCAATGAGACTATCTGTATAAATGAAGGGTAAATGAAAAAATAAGTAAAACTGGTCTGGTCTGGATTTTAAACAGGAAGTTTAGTTGACTGGGATATCTGGTTCACAACACATGCTAAAATCTGTTTGGTGTGGGTGTATATGGGTAAGAGAAAAGAGATTACATTGAAAATGGTTTTAGCTTGAGAAGAAGTTTGATTTTATTATTCTGGATGTGATTTGTCTCAAACTTGTCTGTTTTCTCTGCAGCTGAGAACTTTCAGTGATGGCAACTCCTTCTTTGGTGCTGACTGTCACGTCTGATCTGGGTTCACCCTCACACATAAATGTCTGTCTGTCTATCTATCTATCTATCTATCTATCTATCTATCTATCTATCTATCTATCTATCTATCTATCTATCTATCTATCTATCTATCTATCTATCTATCTGTCTATCTATCTATCTGTCTATCTATCTATCTGTCTGTCTGTCTGTCTGTCTGTCTGTCTATCTATCTGTCTATCTATCTATCTATCTATCTATCTATCTATCTATCTATCTGTCTATCTATCTATCTATCTATAAATCTGTCTGTCTGTCTGTCTGTCTGTCTGTCTGTCTGTCTGTCTAAATAGATATATCTATCGTTAGTTAGATATATGTATGTTGATAGATAAATATTGATCTATAGACAGACGGACCGACAGACAGACAGACAGACGGACGGACGGACGGACGGACGGACGGACGGACGGACGGACGGACGGACGGACAGACAGAGAGATAGATAGGACCCTGGATCTCAACACCATTTCAGATTCTTTTCATCTTGTTTTTCAACTCAGTGACCCCTTCCAAAAATTATTTTGTACAGATGGAACACAGCCTCTTGTTTTCTGTGGTACAATGAGTTCATTAATTCATAACATTATAATAAAAAAATTACAAAAACATGAACATTTTCTCTTGTGTTAAATTCTCCAGGCGGCTTTGTAGGATTTTATTAAAGATTTCCTGTTTGAAAACTGAACATTTTAATAACTAAAAAGCTTGTGCTGCTGGAGTTACTTCTACCAGCTCCTACCGACCAATCAAACTTCTGGTTACATATCATCACGTCGTAACAAGCCTCGATGAAACAAAATGCATAAAATGTCACAGAAATGCTTACTTTATTTAGATACTGTGAATATAAAACTGACTATATTAAATGAACCTTTTTTATCCACCGTTGAGCATTAATAAACTCCCGCAATTTAATAAATTTACAAATTGCAACGTCTTTTTGATTTCTCCTTCATATTTACATTTATTTCTCATGGTTTTTTAAGCACAAACTTGTTTGAAATGCACCAACATCAAAGAAAGCATATCAAAGTCTCAGAAGAACTTTTGTCTGATCAGAAAATATATTTTGATAATAAACGAATCTGAAGTATTTAGAACTTTAATTAAAAAAATAGAAATCTGGATCCTATTGGAGGAAATCTAACAAATAATCCACTCTTGTTTGCATGTTTTGGAAGAAACCATGTACTGTAATGTTTTTTGGTTTTGAAAGGCTTTGTTTGTTCTGGGTCAGTTAAAAAAAGTTAATTCTCTGTTGAATGAGAGCAACAATCAGCATCTCGGCTTCGACTACAGCATGAAGTTTAGAGCCAAACAGTATGTGGTCCATATGGTGAGGAGTGTGGTCTTCTTTCAGTTCAACCATGTGTGAAACATTAAAGATGCACAAAGCATTTTATGCTTCTCTTTCTTCTTCACTCAAAGTTGCTGTTATTGACCTACCAGTCAATCCAGCCAACGCTGAACTCCAAGCAACACAATAAACCTGGTATTTACTTTGGCGTTCAGCACGTTTTCTGTTTCCTAGCATAAACTCTTTGACTCTTGCTGATTCTCTGAACTTGGTTGAGTCTTTGAAGACTGTAAAGACAGAGAAGCAGAGCTGTTGTAGTGTTTCAGATCAGCTGTGGCTTCTTCGTAACTAGCTTCAGTGGGGGACACACACCAGTCAGCATCTAACAAGAACAAGCTGCTGTCCCTCTACCCAGGATCACACATCATTATTTTTCAGAAAACAAGTCCCGTCCCGTGGACCCACGTCTTTCTGGCTGAATGTTTCGTCTTGACGTTCAAGAGAGAGCTTGTTGTTCATGAATAATTGCTCCTGTTGTGCACAGAAGGTCGTTTAGTTGATAGAAAAGCAAGTCGTTTTCTGTAATCTTTTCCATCAGATGTAATTTTTAGAGCTCAAACTTTCAAACTTCACTTTGCAATGGGTAGAAAAAGTGTTCACACAAATGTGATTTTAGCCTCTTTTTGGGGGCACCCCCAAATTTTACTCAGCACCCCAGAAAAATAAAGAAACCATTATTACGATTTAGTAAAGAAACTATGTTCTCAAACATTAGATTTACCAAAATATTGAATACATTTGGAATAAACGATGACACTCTTAAACGGGTCAGTAAAATCTGATTTTTTTTTTTTTTTGCACGAGTCGGATCCTCAACGCCACCTGTCAATCAATCTAGCTGGCTTGTCAGCAACTGACCAATCAGTGATCTTAATTTGTCATGAAGGTAAACACTCCTTACCTGCAGGAGCTCCACCCACTTTTCCTCCAACAATATTGTTGGGGTTTTGTATTTTGAACCCTTTGTTGTCAGAGGAGTTTTATAATAATAATAATAATAATAATAATAATAATTTTATTTAAAAGCGCCTTTCAGGACACCCAAGGACACTTAACAAACCAATACAGTGTAATACAGATCAAACATTATCAGTGACAAATTGAAATATAAAATACATAAAGATTATAAAATGCAAAATAATAAAAATACATTTAGTAAAGTTAATGATAAGCTAGTCTAAAGAGATGTGTTTTCAGGGCTGTCTTGAACAGAGAAAGGGAGGTGGTGTTTCGAAGGTCTGGTAGAGCGTTCCAGAGGTGAGGGGCAGAGCAGGTGAAGGCCCTGCTCCCCATGGTGGAGAGGCGGGCAGAGGGTACATGGAGATGTAGTGAAGAGGAGGATCTGAGAGAGCGTGATGGGATGGAGATTTGTAGGAGGTCAGATAGATAAGGAGGGGCAAGGTTGTGGATGGCTTTGAACGTGAGAAGTAGAATTTTGAAGATGATGCGTGATTTAACCGGGAGCCAGTGGAGCTGCTGCAGGACAGGAGTGATGTGGTTATAGTAGGAGGTTTGAGTGATGACACGGGCAGCTGAGTTCTGGACCATCTGTAACTTGTGGAGAGATTTGTTGGGGAGGCCGTAGAGAAGGGAGTTGCAGTAATCAATACGGGAAGTCACAAGGCTGTGCACCAGGATGGCTGTGGAGCGGGGTGTGAGAGAAGGACGGAGATGGTTAATATTACGGAGGTGGAAATAGGCAGACCGAGTAACATCATTGATGTGTGAGGTGAAGGAGAGAGTGGTGTCAAGGATGACACAGAGACTCTTGACCTGAGGGGAGGGGGGTAGCAGAGAGTTGTTAAAGGGATTGTGACATGATTTTTTTACTATTCATAAAATTGCTCAAAATATATATATTTTATCATTTAAATATGTTTGTTTTTGCAAACAAAATGATAAATCACTTTAATTTTGCTTTAAAAGTGATTTTGAACTTCAAGCCATGTTTATAATAATAATAATAATTAATTCAATTTATAACGCACTTTTCATTACTGAAAATCTCAAAGTGCTACACATATATTGAATGCTACACACATTCATAAACCGGTGGCGGCAGACTACCATGCAAGGTGCTTTCCAGTCCTACCGGGAGCAACTCAGGGTTAAGTGTCTTGCCCAAGGACACAACGACACATGGTGCGGGTCCCGGGAGTCGAACCGCCAACTTTCCGATCGGGAGACGACTGCCATTACCACTACACCACGGCCGCCCATTACACACGAACGCACCATCTGTGATGTCACACCGGGCAGAGCTCTGGGCTTGTCACAGTGCGCAGGTATGAGCAGCTCGACATGAAGGAAGTCTGATACAGCATCAGACCTAAATTAGATCCTGTTGTTTCTTGTTCCATCACCCAAACAATTTTCTGCTTCCCAAAATGAAGACAAATAGCTCAAATCTTCACATAGATTGCTAAATTCGTCCAGTTTTAAATTGTCCGCTATTAAAGACACCACAGCCCTCTGCCCAGTGTGACATCACATATGGTGCGTTCGAGTGTAATCGGATTTCCCATGATTAAACACGGCTTGAAGTTCAAAATCACTTTTAAAGCAAAATTAAAGTGATTTAT
Source organism: Garcialebias charrua (assembly GCA_038048925.1). Classification (NCBI taxonomy): domain Eukaryota; kingdom Metazoa; phylum Chordata; class Actinopteri; order Cyprinodontiformes; family Rivulidae; genus Garcialebias; species Garcialebias charrua. Next base: position 9,522 of record JBBPBX010108223.1, read on the forward strand.
CATTTTGTTTGCAAAAACAAACATATTTAAATGATAAAATATATATATATTGAGCAATTTTATGAATAGTAAAAAAATCATGTCACAATCCCTTTAAGGGGGACGAGAAGATGTTCTGATTTTGAAATAGAGTTTTTGGTACCAACAAGAATGATTTCTGTTTTGTTGCTGTTTAGTTGAAGGAAATTGTTAGAAAACCAGTGATTTAGCTCATTGAGACAGTCGGTGAGGATGGAGGGTGGGTGGGTGGAGTTAGGTTTTGATGACAAGTAGAGCTGCGTGTCATCAGCATAGCAGTGGAAATGGACGCCGTATTTGCGGAAGATGTGACCTAGAGGAAGGAGGTAAATGATGAAGAGGAGGGGTCCGAGGACAGAGCCTTGGGGGACACCCGTGGAGACAGGGGAAGACTGGGAACGGAAGGATTTAAGCTGAATGAATTGAGTGCGGTCAGAGAGATAGGAGGTGAACCAGTCTAACGGGGTACCTGAGATGCCAATGGAGGTTAGTCTGTTGAGGAGGATAGAATGACAGATGGTGTCGAAGGCAGAGCTTAGATCAAGAAGAATGAGGATGGACAGAAGACCAGAGTCAGCAGCAAGAAGAAGGTCGTTAGTAATTTTTACTAGGGCTGTTTCGGTGCTATGGTGGGGGCGAAATCCAGATTGAAACTCTTCATAAATGTTGTTGTTGGACAGGTGTGAGTGAAGTTGACTAGCAACCGTTTTTTTCAAGGATCTTGGAGATGAAGGGCAGATTGGAGATTGGGCGAAGATTACTGAAGTTGAAGACCAGAGTCAGCAGCAAGAAGAAGGTCGTTAGTCATTTTTACTAGGGCTGTTTCGGTGCAATGGTGGGGGCGAAATCCAGATTGAAACTCTTCATAAATGTTGTTGTTGGACAGGTGTGAGTGAAGTTGACTAGCAACAGTTTTTTCAAGGATCTTGGAGATGAAGGGCAGATTGGAGATCGGACGAAGATTACTGAAGTTGGTAAAGTCAAGACCTGGTTTCTTGATGATGGGGGTGATGGCAGCAGATTTGAAGGCTGTGGGAACAATGCCAGAGGTTAGGGAGGAGTGGATGATATTAGTGATGATAGGGAGCAGAGACGGGAGACAGGATTTAACAAGAACTGTGGGAAATGGGTCAAGTTGACAGGATGAGGACTTGGACTTGCTGATAATGTCAGCAATGTCATCAGCAGAGGGGAGGGAGAAGACAGAGAAAGGGAGGGAGGGGGGAGTTCAACAAGGATGCTGGGGGCAGTATTTGGTCCAAGGTGTTTATGAATTGAAATAATCTTTTCATTGAAATATGACATCAGGGAGTTGCAAAATTCTGTGGAAACCATGTGAGAGGGTAGAGAGTTAGGAGATGAGACAGAACGGTGAAGGAGAGAGAACAATGTTTTTGAATTACCAACATTGGAACTGATGATGTCTGAGAAGTAGCTGGATTTGGCTTGAGAAATACTGTTCTTGTAATGGATGAGGTGGTTTGCATAAAGTTCCTTGTGAATTGTGAGACCGGATTTTTTATAAAGACGCTCTAGCCGCCGACCTTTGTTTTTCAGGGAGTGGAGTGCTGGAGTGAACCAGGGTGCAGAGTTGGAGAAGGTGACCGTTCGAGTTTTCAGGGGAGCAACAGAGTTAAGGATGTTGGTTA
>JBBPBX010108225.1:0-11188 GCA_038048925.1 Garcialebias charrua
TTCCTTACACACATATCATTGTGTCCCCCCCACATTACGGATGCTTCTGCCGCCCTTGGGGTCAAGGCTAGTTGTTTTCAGGAGAAGTTGGGCAGCAGCATGTCTAAAAGATTTTGGCACCAAACCTAAGAATAAGCTGATAAGCTGAACAGGAAGAACCTCCTTTAGGAGTCAAGGGGGAACGACCTCAAAGGGAGAACCAGATGGCTTCATGTTGCACATTACCTGCTCCAGTGCAAACAGACAGAAGTGCTCAAAGTGGTCAAAAACAGCTACACAATGAGATGGGATGGACGGATCATGAGCAGGTGGAGAAATGAGTGCCCGGGTGTTCACAACTTTTTCTGAAAAGAAATGGAGGAAGTTTTCACACAGCTCAGTTGAGGCTTCCAGAGGTGAAGGTTCACTGAGGTGTAGAACTGAGTTCAGAATGGAAAAAAGAGCTCGGGGGTTGTGGGAGTTTGAGGAAATTATATCAGAAAAGTACTTTGATTTAGCAGCTTTAACAGCCTTCTGATAATGACGCCAACTCTCCTTCAAGATTTGAAGAGAAACCTGCAGCCGGTCTTTCCTCCACCTGCGCTCTGCTCTCTGATATCAGAGTCAGAGTCAGAGAGTCTTTATTGTCATTTGCACCGCATGTGGTACATGTGATGAAAACGAGATTATGTACACAGGGTCCCAGTTACATCCAACAACAAATGCAAGAGAAAAACAGTAATAACAGCTAGGATTAACTAAGAAAAACATCAACTAGTAATATATGCTGGTGAAGATTCTCAGTCGTCCAAGACATGATAAAATCAAAAAAGGCGTTCAATACGGAACAACTGGACTTTATTTGTAACAAACAAGACGTTTCGCTTCTCATCCGAAAAGCTTTATCAATTGAGTTAGGAGACAGTGAGGGGGAGCAGTTATAACAGGACAAGCCATTGACACGTACCATTATATGTAAATTGGAAACTAACACCCCCACATACTTGGGATAACACGTACCTGTGACACATTCAAAGTTCAGTGTGTGAAAACAGAGCTTACAGAACACACACACACATCCTACTGTATGTGAAATGACAAGTCACACTTCACCCATTGATAACAGGGACCTGTCAAAGTCTTTGTTGGTCTAATTCACAAACAAGGCTCCTCTGTTCTCATCAGGTGTGAGACGCCTGGGAACCAAATCCAGGGCTGCACTATAAGTTTTAGAAAGTTGAAATCTTAGACCTCCTCCTCTGTTTAACGATGGTTTCTCTCTTTTTACATAAATCGCCTCCTTCACACCTCTCTCAAACCACCTGTGCTCTCGGTCCAAAATATGTACATTTTGGTCCTCAAAAGAGTGTCCCTTGTCTGTGAGGTGGAGGTGAACAGCTGAGTTTTGTCCAGAGGAGGAGGCTCTCCTGTGTTGAGACATTCTTCTGTGGATTGGCTGTTTAGTTTCTCCAATGTATAAGTCTGGACAGTCCTCGCTGCACTGGACTGCATAAACTACACCACTCTGTTTGTGTGTAGGTGTTTTGTCCTTAGGGTGGACCAGCCTCTGTCTGAGAGTCCTGCTGGGTTTGAAATGTACTGGGATGTTGTGTTTGTTGAAAACATCCCAGTACATTTCAAACCCAGCAGGACTCTCAGACAGAGGCTGGTCCACCCTAAGGACAAAACACCTACACACAAACAGAGTGGTGTAGTTTATGCAGTCCAGTGCAGCGAGGACTGTCCAGACTTATACATTGGAGAAACTAAACAGCCAATCCACAGAAGAATGTCTCAACACAGGAGAGCCTCCTCCTCTGGACAAAACTCAGCTGTTCACCTCCACCTCACAGACAAGGGACACTCTTTTGAGGACCAAAATGTACATATTTTGGACCGAGAGCACAGGTGGTTTGAGAGAGGTGTGAAGGAGGCGATTTATGTAAAAAGAGAGAAACCATCGTTAAACAGAGGAGGAGGTCTAAGATTTCAACTTTCTAAAACTTATAGTGCAGCCCTGGATTTGGTTCCCAGGCGTCTCACACCTGATGAGAACAGAGGAGCCTTGTTTGTGAATTAGACCAACAAAGACTTTGACAGGTCCCTGTTATCAATGGGTGAAGTGTGACTTGTCATTTCACATACAGTAGGATGTGTGTGTGTGTTCTGTAAGCTCTGTTTTCACACACTGAACTTTGAATGGGTCACAGGTACGTGTTATCCCAAGTATGTGGGGGTGTTAGTTTCCAATTTACATATGTTGGTGCGTGTCAATGGCTTGTCCTGTTATAACTGCTCCCCCTCACTGTCTCCTAACTCAATTGATAAAGCTCTTCGGATGAGAAGCGAAACATCTTGTTTGTTACAAATAAAGTCCAGTTGTTCTGTATTGAACGCCTTTTTTGATTTGAACTAGTAATACACTAAGCCCAAATGTAGTAGAAAAACATCATTATAAACAGCAGCACGAACACGAGTCTGTATGAGCAGATGGTCACAGATGAACACAGCAACAAGAAAACAGATCAGCATGATGTGATATTTTGCAGTGATCATTCTTATTGTTTATTTATTCATGAGTCTAACAGCCTCAGGGTAGAAGCTGTTCCTCAGTCTAGTGGTTCTACATTTGATGCTCCTCAACCTCCGTCCTGAGGGGAGTGGGGCAAAGAGTGAGTGTGCTGGGTGAGTGAGGTCTTTCATGATGCAGGTGGCTCTTTTCCTGCATCTGGAGGTGTAAATGTCTGTGATGGTGGGGAGACTGACTCCAACAGACTTCTGTGCAGCCTTCACCACTCTCTGTAGAGCTTTCCTCTCTGCAACTGTGCAGCCTCCATGCCACACATTGATGCTGGAGCACAGGATGCTCTCCACTGCACACCTGTAGAAGGAGGTGAGGACTGGGCTGCTCAGACCAGCTCGTCTCAGCCGTCTGAGGAAGTAGAGTCTCTGATGACCTTTCTTGATCAGGCTGGTGGTGTTGTTGCTCCAGCTGAGGTTATCATTCAAGTGTACACCCAAGTATTTGTAGCTGGAGACCACTTCCACTGCAGATCCACTTATGTTCAGTGGGGTGTGGGTGTGTTTGTTCCTTCTGAAGTCCACAATCATCTCCTTTGTCTTCTTCACATTCATGTGAAGGTTATTCTCTTTGCACCAGCTCTCCAGGTGTTCCACCTCCTGTCTGTAGCTGGACTCATCATTGTTTGTGATGCATCCCACCACCGCTGTATCATCTGCAAACTTAACAATATGACAGCCTGGATGTGTGGCTGTACAATCATATGTGAGCAGAGTGAACAGAAGAGGGCTCAGCACACATCCTTGAGGAGAGCCAGTGCTGAGGGTAATGGTGGAGGAGGAGAAGTTGTGGATCTTCACGGACTGTGGTCTGTTTGTTAAGAAGTCTAAGACCCAGTTACAAATGGAGGGGCTTAGTCCAAGTGTGGATAGTTTGTCTATCAGAGTTTGGGGGATCATGGTGTTGAAGGCAGATGTGAAGTCCACAAAGAGCAGACGCACGTATGAGTCTTTCTGATCCAGGTGGGTGAGAGCAATGTGGACCACAGAGGAGATGGCGTCCTCTGTTGATCGGTTCGCGCGGTATGCATACTGATGAGGATCCTCGTTGATGTTGACGGTTGTCTTGATGTGGGACATGACCAGTTTCTCAAAACATTTAGCGACTATCGGGGTGAGGGCCACCGGTCTATAGTCATTCAGACCAGTCACTGTGGAGCTCTTTGGGACTGGGATGATGGTGGCGGTCTTCAGGCAGGTGGGAACTGACTCCAGTGCAAGTGAGGTGGTGAAGATGTCAGCCAGCACCTCACAGAGCTGGTCCGCACATTCCTTCAGAACTTTCCCTGGGATGTTGTCTGGTCCGGTTGCTTTATGAGGGTTGATCCTTCTGAGACTGCCTCTCACTTCTGCTGCGGTCACTCTGAGATGCTCTTCATCTGGTGATGAGGTGAGTCTGGTGCTAGCTGGTCTGTTTGGATCTTCAAAACGTGCATAAAACTTATTGAGGGCATCAGGCAGAGATGGGTCCTTGGGGCATTGTTTGCTCTTGCCTTTGTAATCTGTTATGCATTTGATGCCCTTCCACATGCTCCGTGGGTCTTGTGAGGTGAACTGTCCCTCGATCCTCTGTGCATATGTGGCCTTGGCCTTCTTAATGCCAGCAACCAGTTCTTTCCTGCTCTTTCTCAGTTCCTCTGTGTTTCCAGACTTGAAGGCAATGTCCCTGGCTACCAGCAGGGTGCAGACCTCTTTATTTAACCAGGGTTTTGTGTTGGAGTAACATTTAACATATTTTTTTATGGATACATTTTCAGAGCATGTGCTAATATAACCCAGAACTGAGGAAGCATAAAGTTCCAGATCCACTGAGCTCCCATCAGTAGCTGCCTCCCTGAAGACAGACAAGTTTGTATTTTCAAAACAGTCTCTCAGCATGGGGGTGCTACCTTGACATTGCTGTCTAATGGCTTGAGTGATGTCATTAAGCCACGGTTCAGAAAAAAGTTTTGTTTTCCTGGTTTTAACAGGAGCATCCTGGTCCAGAACATTTAAACAAACAGAGTTAAGCTGAGAGGTTAGCTCCTGTGGAGAGAGACACCAAGAGCTGATCGATCCTCTCAGAGCTAAAAGCTTCAGTAAAACGAGCAGCATTGAAACAGTTAATGGCGCGTGAAGTACGTTCAGAATCACACGACTCAGTAGGACAAGGCGGGATGAAATCAAACAAAACAGGCATGTGGTCTGAGAGAACATTGTCACTGATTACCAATGTACAAACAGAGACATCACGTACCTGATGCATGCTCAATAATCTAGGTAGAAAAATCTAAAAAAGCTAAGTCTGGTCCTCTGGACATTCAAAAAACAAAGCAAAAAAAACTGTAGAAACGTTTCATCTTTCGTCCGAAAGACTTCCTCAGTCTGAGATGCTGTATTCAGCTCAGTCTTATAAATAGCACCCTCTCACAGTGGATCAACCAGTTGGCTGATGACAGCTGAAACCAGCTGCTCACATGATCAAGGAGGACCATCAGCCTGACGATGGATCGTTAACACCCTGATGGTTGTTTGCTATTCACAGAGGGCTGAGTGATACTAGCAATAACAGCATTGTAAGTGGGGGACAGTTGAACCCGGAGGCCTCCACCTCTGTTTAATGATGGACGGTTTCTTTTCACAAAGATGGCCTCCTTTACTCCTCTCTCAAACCATTGTTCCTCTCTATCAAGGATGTGAACATCTTCATCCCTGAAAGAGTGACCGCTGGCCTGGAGATGAGTGTAGACCGCAGAGTCCTGACCTGATGATGTTGATCTTCTGTGCTGGGCCATCCTTTTGGCCAGTGGCTGTTTAGTTTCCCCGATATAAGACTGATCACAGCCCTCCTGACACTGAACAGCAAACACAATATTACTCTGTTTTTGCCGGGGGACTGGATCTTTGGGATGAACCAGCCTTTGCCGTAATGTATTTTAGGGTTTAAAAGCCACTGGGACGTTGTGTTTAGAAAATAAACGTCTCAGTTTCTCTGAAACTCCCGTACCATACGGAATGACCACAGGTCTGGGTCTGGTCTGACCAATAGAATGCACCCTAATCTGGCCATTTCAGATCTTGAAAGTATCAGTAATGCCGGGTTCACACCAAACGCTTTTCGCGTAGCCGAAGCAGCCACTTTACATTGAAAGTCTATGTGGCCGAGCATCTTGGCGCGGCGCAACGTGACGCGGCACGTCTACAGCAGTTCAAGCAGCGCGGCAGTGAGCGGCAGCTGTTTTCCGCGCCCGCGTCGCCTCCGAGCAGCGACTGTCGGAGTTCAATTAAATGAACCTTGACCTACTTCGGCAGCTCGCAGCTTAACAGCAACCAATTGGGAGAGACTCTGCTATGTGATGACGCAACATAACGGGACTTTTTATGGACATTTTAAACTTACCCAACGAGCCTCCATGAAGACACCACCAGCCTCTGGTAAGAAACTTGGCATTTTTACAGTTGCCGTTGTCCGCTCGAGCTTACGATCACCCCAAACGTTAAAAAAATGTTTTAATCTCAACAAAGACTGTCGGAGCTGCAGTTCGGCTCGTAGAAAACCCACTCAAGTAGTAACGAGGCTCACGTACATCTGATCTTTATCTGCCCGGTGTACAAAAAAAAAGGAAAAAAGGACCGGAAAAGGAGCCAGACGCTGCTCCCACTGCGCGTCTGCAGCCGCGTTCTGTGTGAACACACATCTGTTGACAAGCAGCCAAAACAGTGCGGTAGGAGCATTTTCGATGCGCGAAAAGCGTTTGGTGTGAACGTGGCATAAGACTCAAGGCTGACAAGAAAAATAATCTGCCTGTAAAAATCAACAATTGTGGCCTATCTGAATCTGACTCCACCGGTTGGCCTTGAAAACAGGCCAACATATCAATTTCTCTTGGGAAATGTGTAAATTAAAGAAAAGCTTCGTCTATCGCCCCCCCCACCCCTTTCTGTGGAGGCTTTTCAGAACTGTGCAGGCTGACCATCACCTTATCAGGACAATGGTCTATCTGTTAGTGCTTCATGGACCACCTCGTCATCAAATGCATATGTAACGTGTTCTTAAATGTGCTTGCTGGCAGAGTTTTTTATGTTTTAAATTGTGTCCTGTTAGGATAAGGTGTGACGAGATCTTTTTTTGTAATGCCACTATCATCTCCTCATGGCTTTGTTTCTTTTTCTTAAAAAAAGGTATTCTGAAAAGGATAATGCCTCCTACCCACTGCCCCCTTTGTCGAGCGGCCGAAGCGGCCGGATAACACCGGTTTACATTCAAAGTCTATGGAGGAGACGCGTGGAGTCACGGCGAACAAGGAAGCGGCGAGATTCGAGTGATCGAAGCGGCGCGACGGCAGCCTGCACACGCACGCGCGCGTCGCCGTCGAGCCGCAGACGTCCCAAATGTTGATCTCTGGCGGCTCGACGCATCCGGCAAACAGTCGGGAGAGCCTCGCTATCTGATTACACAACCACAACGGGACTTTTTTCGGACTTTTTAAACTCACCGGATCGAGCCTCCAGGAATTGGACCCAAACTCCGGTAAGAAACGTGGCATTTTTACAGTTGCTGCTGACAGGCTGCTGTCCTCTCCAGTGTAGATCACCCCAAACATAAAAAAAAGTTTTAATCTCATCGAAGACCGTCGGAGGTGCAGTTAAAACAACAACTGAACCCGGAAAACAAGCCAGAGACCCCTCCCTCTGCTACCCCCTAGTGTACGTCATCAGACGGTGTTCAGTGGTTCAGTGGGACCGTGACCAGCGGCAAAAAGGGGACAGCAGGCGCGTTTCGAGTTGTGCAGTGGGTAGGAGGCATAAGAAGGTCACGCTCCTAAAGAGCAGCAGCTACGTGCACTATGCCCATCTTTCGGATGACTGTATGGACATGTTCTCATTGTATCTCAGTACAATGCTAATAAAGCATATTCTGATTTTGATTCTTCAGGGATTGTTACAGCGAACTAACTTGCACAAAGACTTGCCCATTATTGTTTTGCTGGCTGCCCTTTCTGACCCAACCACAGACCACCGAGCTACCACAGCCCTCTGTGTGGAGCAGAAAGCTGCTATCTAGGACACCCGGACGAGTAGATGGTGGGGGTTAAGGGCCTTGCTAAAGGTCCAAGAGTAAAGCAAATGAGGGTGGATGCAGGTGTGGGTGCTTCACCTATCCCACCCACATTTGGATGTTGACAGTACCAGGAGTTGAACTGACAATCTTCCGATCACAGGCCCACCTTCTCTAACCTCTGCACCACCACTCCCTAATAAAGTTAGCAAAACATTTGATGAAAGCTTAGATCTGTGACAGGTTTATATGTAGAAGTTCCCTGTTGGGATGTGGACTATGATAGCAAACACTCATCTGTCATCTCCTGCAGCAGACACAACACAATAACTACCAAACACAAAAAGCAAAACAGCCATTTTCTTCTTCTGATATCTGTATGTGACACCCCCCAACCCACACACAAGGAATCAAACCAGGACTTCATAGTCATAATAGTGAAGTGTACAGCTGGGTCCTTCAGTGACTGACGGTGTGGATAATGCCTGATTATAGGAGAGTGAGGCGACTTGGAGGGGGTGCAGTTCCACAAATACTCTATACTGGAATCTGCTCAAACCCAAGTCAAGTTTAGCCCCCAACCCCACCCAGGTTTCACTTTGATTGCGCTCGTACAGGTTTGGATAGTTTGGGAGCAGGGAGATGACATATCTTCTGAAACTGTGGCTTTCTTCTCACAGACACAGACTCTGATTTATTTGCATTAGCTGTTTTGAACACTTTGATGCATTGCTGAGTTATGTTCACCCACGTGCACAGAGCAGTTGACACATGCACTCGCCTACGTCCACCTCCTTTCACACATCTGCATGCTTTTAGCAGCTGTAGAGAGAGAGAGCTGTAGGAGTTTACGGTTCAAACTTAAGCATAGATATTTTAACCTTTACCCTTCAGCCTTGTTCAGCCTGAAGTGATGAAGTCATAGAAACACAGTTTTTAAAGATCTGTTCACCAAATCTGACCTCCCATTGTGGACTGCCACTTAGTCATATAATGATGGTGTCTTTTCTTCTCAACAATGACAACTGTGGCTATTTATTAATACTAATAACTGCAGATGTGGAAAAAAATACTTAAATAATGTACTCTCATTTACTCTGTTGAAAATTAACTCAATTACAAATAAAGTCACTTGTATTAAAATCTACTTAAGTAAAACATATGTCAATAAGTATTTGAGTAAAATATAGTTACTTTTTTACAGTAGGAAAGCTTCTCTCCTGTTACATTTCTTTACAAAAAAACACGAACACACTTGATGCTTGTGCAGCACCAGCCAGTTTCAGCAAATCATCCATATGAGACAGATAGTCCATTATGACATTTTTGTATCAGGTGTACAGAGATCAACACAAAGCCTCAAGTCTCCTGTGCTTTTTGTGCCACCACTAGACGACTCACCCATTCAGATGTTCTCTGGTTCAATGGTGCCTGCTTGGAGTCGGTGCTAGAGCTCTCATGAAACCTTCTCACGTACGCTGAGGGGCAGAACTCTGTTGTTAGCCTGAACCTAATGGATAAACCCTTTAACACGTCCGGGTTTATAAACCCTTTAACCCGTACATGTTTATAAACCATTCATCGCGTCAGGGTTTTTAAACCCTTCAACACGCCCAGGTTTATAAACACCTTAACATGTCCAGGTTTGTGAACTGAAGCACAATCAGTTCAATCACCATGGAATAGGGCTGGGCGATATGGAAAAAATCATATATCACTACTGTATATGGACTTTTTAATATCACGATAACAATATATATCACGATATAAAAAAAACTTTGGTCCAAATTTTCCCTGTACACACACACACACACACACACACATCGTGTTGTAAATATACAACACGATGTGTGTGTGTGTGTGTGTACAGGAAAAATTTGGACCAAAGTTTTATTTTTTATTTTATTTTACTACAGATACAGTTACAATTATAAGAATGTGAACAAAAAGAACAAGGAAATTTGGACCAAAGTAGAAACTTTGGTCCAAATTTTTCCTGCAGGTGGCGGTAAAACAACGGCTGCTAATAAAACCCACGAAGAAGAAATCCGCTCTGACTGGAATCTGGAGTAAACAAGGCAAAGAAACAGAAAAGAGAAAACGTTGCGTTTGATTCCGGTTCTGTTGTGTCTCTGGTCTGTTTTGTATTGGTTAACTGGACCCGAGTTCGGACTCGGTTGGACTTCGTGTCCTCTGGACCCATTTTGTCTCCGAGTTTCAGCGGAGCGAAATAATGGAAGCTAACAAGGTGAGCTTCCCCCTCTTTTTGGTAAAAGTTCTTCTTCTTGGGCTGCCTGCGCAGCTGTTTCTCCATGTTGTGACACCCATAGATATCTGGTGACACCGGCTTCATGCCGGCTGCGTCTCTGTTGAACTCGAGTTTAACAACGTAAAGCATGTGTCGCAAACCCGCGCGTGCGTCAAACATAAAGCAGCGCCGTCATCTCGCAAAACCACAATATGAAGCTTCTTTGCGACCGTTATTTTTTTATTCTTATTTATCACGATAGTACGGAGCCCCCCAGGGGACGTGGAAATTTTTTTTTTCTTTGCGTAGCAAAACTATTGCGAGGTAACGCAAAGGTTTTGCGTTACAGACACCATCCTTTAAAAGGAATGTGGACCTTCTGGAACATGTATGCCATGATAGCTCAACTGGTAACGCATCAGCTTGCCGCTCCAAACCTCACGGGTTCGATTCCCAGTCGGGACAACTTTTTTTTTTAGATTACAGTATTTATTCATTCCAGATTAAGAAAACAGAAGAAAACTATTTACAAAACAACAATAAAAACTTTCAATTATATAATCATTCCTCTTTCTTATTTTGCTTAATGGTTTTTAACACATCCCTGAAATTCTGACACAGAATCACAAGTTCAGAGGGACAGACTGAGAGCAGACTTGCGTCGGCTCGAACGAGGAAGTCACAGCTGATTCCACGAGTTTGAACGTGAAATATAAAACGGAAAATTACTTTTACCACTGCAGCACACACTGGACATCCTTATATTTAAGGCTGATTTCAAAATTCAATTAAATTGAGTGTACTGTCTGCTCCATTGTCGTAATGTTGAGCCATTTTAAACAACAATGCTGCAGATAATACATGTTTTTATTGTGTTTATTCTGTGACACAGTTCACACTTGAACTTGTGATTGTGTGTCAGAATTTCAGGGATGAGTTAAAAACCATTAGGCAAAATAAGAAAGAGGAATGATTATATAATTAAAAGTTTTTATTGTTGTTTTGTAAATAGTTTTCTTCTGTTTTCTTAATCTGGAATGAATAAATACTGTAATCTAAAAAAAAAAGTTGTCCCGACTGGGAATCGAACCCGTGAGGTTTGGAGCGGCAAGCTGATGCGTTACCAGTTGAGCTATCGTGGCATGCTTGTTCCAGAAGGTCCACATTCCTTTTAAAGGATGGTGTCTGTAACGCAAAACCTTTTGCGTGGGAACGCAAAGGGTTTTGCGTTCCCACGCAAAAGGTTTTGCGTTACCTCGCAATAGTTTTGCGTGCGCACGCAAACGTTTGCGTGCTCACGCAAAGAAAATTTTTTTTTCCACGTCCCCTGGGGGGCTCCGTAC
>JBBPBX010108226.1:0-11188 GCA_038048925.1 Garcialebias charrua
TTCAGGACTACATCACTAAAGAGAACATATTGAAAAAGGCATGGGCTGGTAAAGTCATGTATGAATGACAGCAAGTACCTTCCTACCTGTCTTGGAGTGTTGATGAATAATTAAGATTTAGTCATAAATCTTAATTTTAAGATTAATTAATTAAATAATTAAAGAGACCAAGTGGAAGGGCAGCAAGGCCCGCAGCATTGGAGCAGGGTTCAAACTGTCCCACCGGGAGGAGACCCAGAGGAAGACCCAGGACGCGTTGGAGGCACTATGTTTCTCGGCTGGCCTGGGAACGCCTTGGGATTCCCCCGGAGGAGCTGCTCCAAGTGGCTGGGGAGAGGGAAGTCTGGGCCTCCCTACTTAGGCTGCTACCCCCGCGACCCGACCCCGGATAAGCGGAAGAAGATGGAAGAATTTTAAAATTAAACCGACTTCTTTTGAATGGTAAATAATGCCTTCGGATAACGTTGGACTTTTGGATGTGTGAAACGGTGTCTCACCTCCAGAGAGGGTCTCTCTCTGCAGAGATAAACCCTTCAACCTGCCTGTTACGACTGAAAACAGCCAAAACATATTCAAAGGACATTGGACACAGAAAAAGTTTTTTTTTTTAATTATTAAACTAAAACTAAGCGACTCCAGAAAGGCGAGGTCCTCCTAGGCTTCTCCCACCAGGTCTGGAGCATCTTCTTCTGGCTCAGCGTCCAAAGGAAGAAAGAAAATTAAAAAATGAAAGTATTAACAGAAAGGTGGATAGGTGAGTCTGGCCAAAAGCAATAAAATGCCACCCAGGCAAACCCAACCCTGTACAGGGCTGTTGAATTTCCCCAAGTGACGATCTGCCTCAGAAAATGTTCCTCTAATCAAATAAAAATGAAAACTGGACTACTAACACTCACCAGGTCATCAAAGTTCAAAGTAATAGTAAAAAAACAGTATCTTGCTGCGCACAACAGCTACCTGCTTTCAGACAGCTTCATAGTGTCCCAGGACACATATTTTGTGGATCTGAGCTACCTCATGGGCTCAGATCCTTAACTCTAGTTAGGGCTAGAGCTTTCACAAGTACCCAAAAGTACTCAAACACCCACAATGATTAAATCAACTAGAGTCCTCACCAGCTCACCTACAAACACAGCTCTAGTTTGCACCAGAGCTGCCACACGAGCAATCCTTGCTCCACACGTGCTATGAGTCAGCACCATAACTAATGAGTCTTAGCTCAAAACACAACTTCCTTTTAGGAGTACTCACCAAACCGGTCAGGGTAGACGGAGAACATCCCTGATCCTAACAATTGGTTTCACAGATCACAGAAACTCTGCTTTCCTTCATCAAACCTCTGTGCTCTTCAGACCACAGCCAAAAGCTTTTAAAGGCAGGAGTCACAGTTTGGCAGCAACTCTGCCTAATCAAGCCTGATTAGGACAAGCTGAGTAAAAAAGCGTGAGTTCTTCATGGAACTGGCAGGTTGCAGGAGGCTGTAGCAGGTTGCAATGAAGATAAATAAAAACAAGGATGTTTAAATATCTGAAACCCCCAGGGTGCATAACACCCCCATGGCCAGATTTTTATATGGGGTGATGTAGAGATGTCACCAAAAACATCGCAAATGACCCATACAAAATACTAGGGTTAAAAGTAGCTGTCCCTATTTCTCAAACGGACTAAAAAAACATTAACTAGTCCATCAAACCGCTAACATAAACATCCTACAGTCACACTCAAAATGTTTTGAAGCCAAACAGGTGACGTTGGTCTGGGTCTACCCTGTAAGACTTTTGTTTAGCAACAGACACCAAACAAATACCAACATCATGTGTAATGATGTCAGTGTGAGACTGGATACTGGTCATGACAACCAGGGGGAATCTGTCCTACTCATTTTCTGCACCAGACAGCATCCCTGCATCAGTTGCAACAGCTCTGTTCTCAGACACATTGTAAACACAGCAGAGACAGTTAGACTCAGAATCATTTACATGTCCAATATAAGGCTGCAGCATCTCATCTCTCACAATCAGAAAAACTACATTTTTTGCTGTACTTCCATTTGCTGCTGTACTTCCAGTCAACGGTCCCATTTCATCCACCACAACTGGTGGATGAACCAGTTGCAGTAGCTAAAAGGGAACACAAAGAAACAGAAGGAATTGTTTCTTCTGGCTCCTCATCAGTTAAGCTCACTGGGACTTCCTTAGCTTCAGAGCTAAATAAAAAACATTCACACAGGTCAATGTCATGTTCCTTCAGCTTCTCTGAGTCTTTCAAATCCCCATCTGATTTAACTGGGATTTGTTCAGTTTCAAGTTCAGTTTCATGAAATAAGAAGAAACTGTTACCCAAATCGATGTCATCCTCCTTCTTCTCCTCCTCCAGTCGATGTTCTTGAGGTACCTCCTCCTGTTGAAGTGTGAGAGGCTCACCTGCTTGAGTGCAAGGCACTGGTGTCACCTTTGGATGACACACAGTTTGGACACACACAAATGCCGTTTTCTCCATTCAGTGTTGAGCCTCAACTCCGTTAACTCCCTCTGCAACTTCAGTATTTTTTTGATCAAACTCTTCTTGCAGTTGTTGCTCCAGAAGATGTCTCTTCTCTTCCCGAGCAGCTTGAAGTATTTGTCGTTCAATTTCTCCTTGTTCCCGAAGACGCTTCTTCTCCTCCAAAACAGCTTGAATGCTTTGTCGTTCTTGTTCCTGCTTTTGTAAAAACAATTGTAGTTTATGCTGTCGTTCAATTTGTTTTTTTAGCAGCTCGCTCCTGCTCAAGAATAAGCTCTTCCTCTTCAAGCTCCTTTCTCCCCAATGCAATCCAACTATCATGTTCTGTTTCTCTCACAGCAGCTTCATTCTCCTTTTCTTTTTCCTTCAAAAACTCTTGACCTGCAGGTGAACACTCTTTACCATTCATCTCAGGAACAACCTCAAGTTGAATTAATTCATACAGCAGGCCATCCACAAACCATCCTTCATGTTCGTGTTTTCTTTTTTTTTTTTCATTATTATTTTTTACATTTTAGGCTCTAGTGGCCTTTATTGTAGAGGAAGAGGGTGAAACGGGTAGAGAGGGGAGAGACACTGCAGAAAATAGCTCGTCGGGTCTGGGACGTGAACCCGCTACACCTGCAGAGAGGCCCATTTCAGAACATGTACCACGCGCTTTATCCCCTACACCAAAGCGGTGGCACATGTTTGTGTTTTTTAATGTCAATTTTAAAATGGTCTGCTATACTCAACATCTGCTCTTTCGTGCAGTCTATAAAGACATCAAACGTGGCCTGTTCAATAAATCTCTTTTAAGCATACGCCATGTTTGTGGACACAAAACAGTAAACCGTTTTTTTAAACAGCTTACCCAAACAGCTCACCACCAAATGTCCTGCACACGGATCATAGTGAACCAAAATACAAACGCCCTACTACCCGTGAACGTACCACAAGCATCAGTAGCACACAGCTGACAGCACTCAGTGCAATCAGCACCAAAGAGAAGCTTCAGCCAGCTTCCAACTGCTGAAGTCAAGTCCTCAACCAACATGAGGTGACAAAATGTTAACAAATCACGTGTATGGCGAGTAAACTAAACTAGCTCATATTAGTCATCTCGTGATGAGCCCCCATTTATATATGTTACGACTGGAAACAGCCAAAACATATTCAAAGGACACTGTACACCGAAAAATAATCTAAATAAAAGTTGTATTAAACTAAAACTAAGCAACTCCAGGCAGGCGAGGTCCTCCCAAGCTTCCCCCACCAGGTCTGGAGCATTCTCTTCTGGCTCAGCGTCCAAAGGAAGAAAGAAATTAAAAATTGAAAGTATCAACAGAAAGGTGGACCTGTGAGTCTGGCCAAAAGCAATAAAACGCCACCCAAGCGAACCCAACCCTGTACAGGGCCGTCGATTTTCCTCAGGCGATGATCTACCTCACAAAAAGTAGTTATGTGTTATGAGTCTACTTCGAACAAGCCGAGCTCAAAACTTTGTTTATTCCCTCCTGGAATAAGTTTATCTTGAAGTCAGAGGCCTGAAGCTGACATATTCTCTGATGACCAACGCGGAAGCCAGGAGACGTTGAAACGTAAACTAAAACCAGTTTTGGACGTGCTGGGACTAAAGGACTCTGTGCATCTGAAGGCTGGTGTCTTCCCTCTTACCGGGCGGTCGTCAAAAGGTAAAGGAGCTGTTTACAAAACGTACCTGGATTTTAGCAGAAGTCGGATGAAAAGTGTCACTCTGGTCTCATGCTCAGGATAATGTTCTTCTTAAATCTTTCCTCCTATTTCTTTTCCCTCTCAACCTAAGCTGGAAACTATATTTTAAGCTGAAATGCCCCTCAGACTAAATATGTGTAACATCTAATATTTATGTCTGTTGTGTTAAATTTAAGTGTGCTGACGTATTTGAATTGAAAGAAAGTGAAATCATGTCAATCAAGTGTAATGGTGTTAATTTAGTTGATTTATTTTAAATAAATGATAGTGTCTCTTTGACATATCAAACTAAGTTAACGTGTCCATTGTCACTTAATGGCTCTGTTTATTTATCCATCATAAAGATCACAGAAATATTGAATAAACTGAAAAAGAAGAGAATCCGTGAAATTACTATTCAATCTGAATAAGTAAATTAAGGTAAAAAGGAGGTCAGTATTAAACTGACCCCCCCTTTAACCCCTTTACATCCTCTACACAAATAAAAACGATAATAGGACTACCAACACTCACCAGGTCATCAAAGTACAAATTAATGAAAAAGGAAAATGGTAACAGTCTCTCTCACTGTTCACCACAGCTGTCCCCTCTTGGACAGCTGCACAAACGCTGGACTTTGGAACAGGAACTTTGGGGGTGTAAGATTTACCCCGGAATGTAAGTATGTTTTATGTCTTTATGTTATGTTTCATTCTGTTGTGGATATATTTGAGTTTAGAAGGCTTGTTCAGGCCTCTTTTTTCAGTCTGGAGAGTTCAAATATACATTTCAGCTTCTGTGGGGTGGCCGTGGCGTAGTGGTAATGTAGTCGTCCCCCGATCGGAAGGTTGGCGGTTCAAATACCGGTTCCCCACACCATGTGTTGTTGTGTCCTTGGGCAAGACACTTAACCCCGAGTTGCTCCTGGTAGGACTGGAAAGCACCTTGCATGGTAGTCTGCCACTACCGGTGTATGAATGTGTGTAGCATTCAATGTGTGTAGCACTTTGAGATTTTCACTAATGAAAAGTGCATTTTATATTGAATTCATTATTATTATTATTATTATTATTATTATTATTATTATTATTATATGTCTTGGAATAATTTTAAGGTGGTGTCACTGAATAAAAGAAGTAAGGTTTTGTCTAAGCTTAGAAAATAAAAAGCTCAGGTGGCCTTCTTGCATGAGACTCACCTGCTTTCACAGGAGCATGAAAAATTAAAAAAGATTGGGCTATATGAACACGTTCTATAGTTCATACAGACCAAGTAAAAAAAGGGGAGTAGCTATTCTGATTTCAAATGTGGTACACTTTGAAGAGATGATACATAAAGCGGGAAGATATGTGTTACTTAAAGGAAGGTTGGAAAATAAACTAGTCACCCTCGTCAATGTTTATGATAGATCCTTCCATGAAACTCAACAGTCATGTAAACATGATAGTTAAATCCTGTTTTTTCCAGCTGATGCGACTGTCTAAGCTGAAGCCCATATTATCCAAAAATAACCTGGAGACAGTAATACATGCATTTATTACATCTTGGCTTGATTACTGCAATTCACTCCTATTTGGCCAGACCACCATTGCACGACTACAACTGGCCCAGAACGTAGCATCCCAATTTTTAACCAGTACAGGTAGCCCCCGACTTACGAGCGAGTTCCGTACCTACGGGCCACTCGTATGTTGAAAATTCTTAAGTAGGATCACAATTTTTTTAAATAAATGAATACATGTACAGTACTGTACAGTCACCAAGCACTTAGCCTATCCTAACACAGTTTTTAAAGGGTATAAAGTTGATCACAACATTTTACTACAAAGGCTTGAATATGATATTGGGATTACTTTGTACAGAAACAGCTCTAATATGTTTTGAATCATATTTATCTGATGGATTCCAGTTTGTAAATGTAAATAACAAATCTTCATACACCATGCAGTTCCTCAGGGCTCAGAGATTGGACCAATACTCTTTACTGTATACAGTATATGTGTAGTGGACACACCTTGTCACTGAGGCACTGTTTACACGGACACGGTGAGAGGAAACTGAGGTTTTGGGTATGTTAATTAGAGGAAAAGATCTGCGTTGACACGGGCAAATTCTAGTGTTTACATGCATCCACTCGAATCTCCCCCCTTCCTCATGAATCCACTGTAGTTACCATGTCGGTTCATTAGTTGGCGCTGTGAATTTTTGCACCTTCACCTAATGCGCTTGCGTGTTTCCTCAGTCTGCTGCTTTCTTCTGGGCTAAAAGCTAACAACAACTTAACAACAAGTTAAAATTGAATTTTGGATAAGAGTCAACAGATTTGACGCCAAGTGGGACCTGCTTCATCTAACAAGGTCCACACCAGTTGCTGAGTGGACCAGAACCGAATCGACCAGGATGATTTGGACCGAGTCCGAGAGGAGGAGCTGTCAGTCATTCTCGTGGCCCCCGAGCAAAAAAACGTTCCATGGTTTCTGAAACTGCAGCATCTGGTGTCGGTCTGGCCATGGAAGCTCCCGTGGAGAAGGGATGCACTTCTCTAGGCGGGAGGAGCGATCATGCACTACCCGGAAATAGGTCAGCACCTCTGGGTTTGGATGCTGAAAGGATCCGTTTAGCGAACATGGCCTCGCACCAGATGCGGTAAGAACAATCCAAGATGCACGAGCTACGTCTACAACAGTGCTTTACGCTTCAAAATGCGCAGCTTTTCAGCGCTGGTGTGCAAAGAAAGGCGTGGAGGCCACCTCATGTCAGATAGGTTGTATGCTATCTTTTCTGCAGCAACTGATGGACAAAAATTTAGCTTTCAGCACAATAAAAACTTATGCTACGGCTATTTCTTCATGTCATGAAGGTTTCGGTGACAGAACAGCTTTTAATCATCCACTGATGAAGTGTTTTCTGAAAGGTGTGCGAAGACATAGGCTGTGACAAGCCCACTCGCCCCACAGTGGGATTTAACATTAGTTTTACGTGCCCTGATTAAAGCTACGTTTGAAATCAGCTGATTTACAACAGGTAAATCAACATTCTTAATAATGTTTGCTTGTGTACTTTGATCAACCAACTAAATTTTTTATTTCTTTCTGCGAGGTCGAGAAGCTCTCCTTTCACCAAACGGACTGGTTTTGATGGGACCAGGATGAAAACACAGCAGAGTCTAGTTCAATAACGTAGATACAGTTCAGTTAACGTGTTTTAATAGTGTTAAGTTTAATTATCAGTGTTTGTGTGACATACAGTTTGTGGTGTTGAATAAATAGATAAATAAAAAATAAACCTGGTGTCTTCATTTTCAACTTTAATAACACGCAACATTTTACACATCGTTTAAATGACGTAACGAGTCCAGATAGCTTCATTTAGCTCAGATAACTTTATATATCTCCCGAGCTAACATAAATATTGTTTATTATTGTTAAACTGTTATTATTTAGCACATATTGTCTAAGATGGCCACGCTCAGAGCAGCCGCAGCTTCACGAGCTCCCAGTTCATCCCTAGTTTTTAGTAATTTTAATAGTGTTTTTGTACCTGACTCTGCGGGTTTTTTGCGGGTGAATTACAGCCGAACTGAACTGTTAAGAATCGGAGCGGATTTACCACAGGGCACAGCTGAAATCAGCAACGAACTCAAATCAGAGCTCGGAAGATTGGAGCTGTTAAGAACATCTTTCTGGAAGCAGACGCGCTCCTAGGGAAAGAAAAGGAAGCGTTGCTCACGAGGAAAGAAGAGAGGTTGCCGAGCAGGAATTATGACGAGACTGCGGGCAGACGCTAAAACCGATAAACCCCCGATGCCGGCTCTTTTTCTGTCTAACGTCCGCTCGCTGGACAACAAAATGGATCTACTTCGTTTGAGAGTGACCACGTCGGAGGAGATGAGAAGGTGCTCTGTGCTCTGCCTGACAGAAACGTGGATCTCTGAGGATACACCGGACTCGGTTTATGAGCTGGATGACAGACTCTTCTTCAGAACGGACCGGTGCACCGAGACTACAGGGAAAACACGAGGCGACGGTGTTTGTATTTACGTGCACAAAGACTGGTGCACGAACTGTTCCGTGATAAAAAGGATTTGTTCAGCTGCCGTCGAGTTGATCACAATAAGATGTAGGCCGCATTACCTTCCTCGCGACAATGCTGTGATTTTAATAACAGTTATTTACATAGCACCCGATGCTAATGCTAATGACGCCCAGGGAGAAATTCATGACTTACTCACCTCGCTGCAGTGTAAATATCCTGAGGGGTTCTTCATTGTTTGCGGAGATGTCAATCACGTAGATCTTCAAGTCTCCCTCCCAGCCTTCAATAAACACGTCTTGACAGCAACGAGAGGAGATAAAACGCTTGAATGCACGAATGTAAAGGGGGCGTACACGGCGAAGACACGCCCAGCGCTCGGAGCTTCCGATCACGGCTCTCTGATCCTAGCACCAAGACAACTCCCCCCACTCAGGCGCTCCAAGCTGGAACAAAGAGAGATAAGAATCTGGCCTCAAGATAGTTCCCCCATGTTGAGAGATTGTTTTGAGAAGACAAACTGGTCTGTTTTCAGAGAAGCAGCTACTGATGGAAGCTCAGTTGACCTGGATCTCTACGCTTCCTCAGTCCTGGGCTACATCAGTACATGCTCTGAAAATGTATCCATAAAAAAATATGTTAAATCCTACCCGAACCGGAAACCCTGGTTAAATAAAGAAGTTCACGCCTTGCTAGCAGCCAGGGACACTGCATTCAAGTCAGGAGATAAAGAGGAGCTGAGAAAGAGCAGGAATGAACTGAAGGATGGCATTAAGAAGGCCAAGGCCACGTATGCACAGAGGATCGAGGGACAGTTCACCTCACAAGACCCACGGAGCATGTGGAAGGGTATTAAATGCATAACAGATTACAAAGGCAAGAACAAACAATGTCCCAGGGACCCATCTCTGCCTGATGCCCTCAATAAGTTTTATGCACGTTTTGATGATCCAAACAGACCAGCTAGCACCAGACTCACCTCATCACCAGATGAAGAGCATCTCAGAGTGACCGCAGCAGAAGTGAGAGGCAGTCTCAGGAAGATTAATCCTCATAAAGCAACCGGACCAGACAACATCCCAGGGAAAGTTCTGAAGGAATGTGCGGACCAGCTCTGTGAGGTGCTGGCTGACATCTTCACCACCTCACTTGCACTGGAGTCAGTTCCCACCTGCCTGAAGACCGCGACCATCATCCCAGTCCCAAAGAGCTCCACAGTGACTGGTCTGAATGACTATAGACCAGTGGCCCTCACCCCGATAGTCGCTAAATGTTTTGAGAAACTGGTCATGTCCCACATCAAGGCAACCGTCAACATCAACGAGGACCCTCATCAATACGCATACCGTGAGAACCGATCAACAGAGGACGCCATTTCTTCCGTGGTCCACACTGCTCTCACCCACCTGGATCAGAAGGACTCATACGTGCGTCTGCTCTTTGTGGACTTCACATCTGCCTTCAACACCATGATCCCCCAAACTCTGATAGACAAACTATCTACACTTGGACTAAGCCCCTCTATTTGTAACTGGGTACTAGACTTCTTAACAGACAGACCACAGTCCGTGAAGATCCACAACTTCTCCTCCTCCACCATAACCCTCAGCACTGGCTCTCCTCAAGGATGTGTGCTGAGCCCCCTTCTGTTCACTCTGCTCACATATGATTGTACAGCCACACTTCCAGGCTGTCATATTGTTAAGTTTGCAGATGATACAGCGGTGGTGGGATGCATCACAAACAATGATGAGTCCAGCTACAGACAGGAGGTGGAACACCTGGAGAGCTGGTGCAAAGAGAATAATCTTCACATGAATGTGAAGAAGACAAAGGAGATGATTGTGGACTTCAGAAGGAACAAACACACCCACGCCCCACTGAAAATAGGTGGGTCTGCAGTGGAAGTGGTCTCCAGCTACAAATACTTGGGTGTACACATGAATGATAATCTCAGCTGGAGCAACAACACCACCAGCCTGATCAAGAAAGGTCATCAGAGACTCTACTTCCTCAGACGGCTGAGACGTGCTGGTCTGAGCAGCCCAGTTCTCACCTCGTTCTACAGGTGTGCAGTGGAGAGCGTCCTGTGCTCCAGCATCAACGTGTGGCATGGAGGCTGCACAGTTGAAGAGAGGAAAGCTCTACAGAGAGTGGTGAAGGCTGCACAGAAGTCTGTTGGAGTCAGTCTCCCCACCATCACAGACATTTACACCTCCAGATGCAGGAAAAGAGCCACCTGCATCATGAAAGACCTCACTCACCCAGCACACTCACTCTTTGCCCCACTCCCCTCAGGACGGAGGTTGAGGAGCATCAAATGTAGAACCACTAGACTGAGGAACAGCTTCTACCCTGAGGCTGTTAGACTCATGAATAAATAAAAATAAAATAAAAAAATAAACACTGCAAAATATCACATTGTGCTGATGCTGATCTGTTTTCTTGTTGCTGTGTTCATCTGTGTTCATCTGTGACCATCTGCTCATACAAACTCATGTTCGTGCTGCTGTTTATTCCCACTATATTAAGCTTAGTGTATTACTAGTTGATGTTTTTCTTAGTTAATTCTAGATGTTATTACTGTTTTTCTCTTGCATTTGTTGTTGGATGTAACTGGGACCCCGTGTACATAATCTCGTTTTCATCACATGTACCACATGCGGTGCAAATGACAATAAAGACTCTCTGACTCTGATATGTTATTGTGCAGCATGACACGTGAAATGTCTGCCTGCCTCGTTCAATAAACAGTGATATTAGATTTGGATCCAGCTGTGTCTCTTCCAACACAGATGTTGGTCACAGCAGCTTCATTCAGGTCAGGGGCGGATCTAGAAAAATATCTGTGGGGTGGCAAGAGGGTGGCAAGGATGTTTCAGTGGGTGGCAACACCCTCCTCCTCCACACACACATGCACACACACATATACTGTATATATATATATACTGTATATATATAT
>JBBPBX010108227.1:0-11188 GCA_038048925.1 Garcialebias charrua
TGGAACCATGACTTCTGTTCTCCACCAAAAAATCCTGAAGAACATCCAGCTATCACCTTAAGTTCAACCTCTCTTGGGTTCTGCAGCAGGACAACCATCTGAAGCACTTCAGCAACACCCCTCCACTGCCACGTCAAAGATAAATCTCCATTTATCACAAACTCAAGTTACCTTTTACTTGGCCAATAACGTTTGTTTGATGATTTGAAACATATGAGTGTGACAAAAATAGCAAAAGCAGAATAAATCCGTGAGGGAGCAGATATTTTTTTCATGTGCATTTATTGAGAATTTACCCATTTATCTACAGATGACTACTCAACTCCTCTGGAGGGTACATCAACTAATCCACCAGATGATCTCAGTGATGGTGAGTGAAGAAAGAAAAAAACAGTAAAGAACTTTCAGTGCAAACCTTTCTCTTGTAGATATGCATGGTCAGGTCTTACCAGTTGATTAAAATGTCTACTATAGTGCAGGATCAGGAGACGAGTCCAACCTTGGAGAGTCTACCATCTACAGCTGACCTGCTGGAGGGTGCACCTACTGAAGCCTCTCTGAGCACAGATGTTCCAGAGTTCACTACAGAGAGCGTTTCTTCTCACACAGAGGCGACTCCATCAGACAGTGACAACCGTTTCTCCTCTAATTCCACAGCTGGAGAAGCTACGACTGTAAGCTCAGGTGAGTCACGCTGTTCTCTACGTATTCATTTATGCAGTTAATATGTTCATTTAAATCAAAACATTTTCTCTGAATACCTTGTTACAACTTCAGATTTTGCATTCAATGTGTGCGTGCCTTGGTTTACTGAGAACAATTCTGCCGCTTCAGATGCTTCAGGTCCTACAAGACCTCCTGACCAAGGAACGACTCTGCCTCAGCCAACCGCTGAGGAAGACTCCAATCAGCCTACTTCAACATCAAAACCTACAATTTCATCCAGCACTATAAAGTCTACAACTGACATTCCTCCTACAGATGAGCCTGAACTCACAACCGTCAACACACAGGACTCAAACAGAGTTCTGGAAACCTCTCAGGTCACCACCTCACCAGCAACAATCACAGAGGAAACCACTTTGGGCACCAACACAGAGCTCAACCACAGAAACACCACAACAAGCATTCCATTTTTACTGGCAGACAATGAAGATCCATCCACTACTGTCTCTCCAACAGGAACAGGAACTCCCATATTCCCATTTCCAGTGCAAAATGAGACCACAGATATAGCTGTACTGGAGATGACTACTGCTGATCTGCTAAAAGTTACATATGAACCCACCTCCAAGCCTCAGGGCAAACCTGATCCAACTAAATTATCCCCAACCTCTAAACCTGACACCAAACCTGCAGATCCACAGACCTTGAACACAGAGAACACCCAAGATTACCAAAGAGGTAAAACCAATTTTTCATCTTTTGAGGACAACTGTGGCACATTACCCTCAAAACGGAGGGAGATATTTTAGCACAATGTGTTATTTCACAAACAAAAAATGGATGATTTCAATCTCTGTTGCACATTTATTGATGCCATTTGTTTAGCTGGTTTTGAACTATTCTTCTCCAGATGACAACGAAGATGCAAACCTGTGTAGTGGGCGGCCGGTGAGTGGAGTCGCCACACTGAGGAACGGAACGATAGTGGTGTTCAGAGGTATTAGAAACCCAAGACAAATCACCAAAAACAACCAAAAGACACACCCCACACACACACACACATGAAATACAGGTAGTCCTCGACTTACGAACGAGTTCCGTTCCTACGGCCGTTCGCATGCGGCCGTTCGCATGTCGAAAATCGCCGTAAGTCGGAAAACACACGAGCCGCCACTTAAACACGTACATGTACGGTACTGTACAGTTACCAAGTTACCAAGCACGTCGCCTATTCTAACACTGTACCCTACATATTTCAAAAAACACATACAGTACATTTGGAGCCATAATGAAGGAAAAAAATTGTTAGCATGTCTGTTAGCATGTTAGCTCGTTGCACGTCCGAGCGCTACAGCTTCCAGCTGCTTCACGCGGTCCAAACTGTTTGTAACTGCATTTAGCTCCATACATTTGGAGCCATAATGAAGGGAAAAAGAGTTAATAACTTACTGGGAGCTGGTGAAGCCGTTTCTCCGCATTTCTCCGTGTCCCGGTGGGGCTGGTGTTAGCATGTTAGCTCCGGGTCCGACCAACATCTGAGGCTGCCAGGCGGAGCATCGAGGCGAGCTCCCGGCACAGCAGGCATCTCCGCCGCCCGTCGGCTCCGTGTCCCCGGTGGGGCTGGCGTTAGCATGTTAGCTCTGGGTGCCACCAACATCCAGGCCGCCAAGCCGTTCGTCCGTGTTTTAGCTTGTTAGCTCCGGGTGCCACCAACATCCAGGCCGCCAAGCCGTTCGTCCGCCTGAGACGTCCACAGAGTTCACCGACCGTTTCCAGCTCATTTATCCGAGCGAAGCAATCTCTGATTGGACAGACGGTCTGTCCAAAGCCGGCTGTCGAAGCCGGAGGTAACCGCAGCTAAACGACAATTGCCGAACACCGCCGAAAACTGTGTAATCGGCTTCAAAATAATAATACAGTAATAATAATAATTTATTTGTAAAGCCATTTAAAACAACCACAGCTGCAAGTGCTGTACACATAAAATCAAAAACATTTAAACACATAAAATAAGATTTTTCATTATTTATTTTTTTATTTTAATTTTTTTATTAATAAGATGCGTTCGTAACACAGAATCGCCGTAAGTCGAGGACTACCTGTAATAAACTTACGTACCAACAGTAAAAAAAGTACTTTTCAGTATTACTGGGAAATGCTGGAACAAATCCCTAACAATGACTAAAGCAGAACATTTTTGTGAAATAAGTGAAATAAGTACTACAAGAAGGCAAAATCATTATAGTTCCAAGCACAAAACAAAAACAATCCACTTGCTCAGATGTGGGGGAAAAAACACATTCCAGTTTTGGGATGGAAATTAATTTGAGAGCTTTGTAAAAAATAAAAATAAGTATCCAACCATTCAGCTGGTTGCTGTTCTCCTGGTTCTCCAAGTGTCTTTGTATACGAGATTCAGAAGATGAACTGATCAACAATAGTTGTTTATTTCAGGAACTGTTTGATTTGGGCCAGTCTTATATACAGATTAAAATTTTTTTTTTTTACAGGTCACTACTTCTGGTTTCTGGACAGAAACCGGGTGCCAAGTCCACCCCAAGGTATTACACAAGTGTGGGGTGTCCCTTCCCCTATTGACACCGTGTTCACCCGCTGCAACTGTCAGGGTAAAACCTACATTTTCAAGGTAATGTGACTCATATTGCTAAAATACCACTTATAAATTTTACATGTTCTCTTAATGTTTTTGTTTGCTCTTCATAATGTTCACAGGGTGGCAAATACTGGAGGTTTGAAAATGATGCTCTGGATCATGGCTACCCAAAAGTCATTAAAACAGGTTTTGATGGGCTGAGGGGTCACATCACAGCCGCCCTGTCAATTCCCCAGTACAACAACAGGAAAGAGTCTGTCTACTTCTTCAAGAGAGGTGATGACATGGGTCAAACAATCAGGACTACAAAAACAAATGTTCTTTTAGATCTTTTATTCTGCTTTGGTTTGACTTTTATAAAATGTTAATTTATAATTTTACAGGAGGATTTGTTCAGAAATATTCCTACCAGTTTGGCACCAGTCCAACATGTGGCCGTGCAGTCCACTCTCCCATTTACTCCATTCGTGCCCGGACGGTCCGACAAGCAGGTAAGACAGGAATGAAAGCTGAATAAATCATTTATAAAGGTGTACCTAAATGGATCTTTTTTTTTTTTTTTTTTTTACATAGTGGCAAGTTATGGCAAAGAGGCCTATTTTTATTGCACCATGCATGATTATAATTTTGACAAACGTAATTGTTTTCTAAGACTTCAGTTCTTCTCAATTGTCATTTTTAAAATGATGTGTGTGTGTGTATGTGCTGTTCATAAAATTAGACTATCATGACAAAGTTGATTTATTTTAGACAGTAATTCCATTCAAAAAGTGAAATGTGTATATAATATTACCGTAATTCATTACACACAGACAGATATATTTCAAATGTTTATTTCTTTTAAAGGTTCAGTATGCAGTTTCTGTAGAACTGCAGCACTTAGAAATATTTTCAACAGGCAAAGCATTCTGATCCCTCCCCCTCAGAGCCATATGTGGCTCTGCCCCCTTGTGGTCTGTTGAATTTCAAATTCAAGCTCTGTTTTTATTGGCTGATTCAAATTCAAGCTCTGTTTTTATTGGCTGGTTACAAACTCTGTTTTTATTGGCTGGAAAATGGCGGGTCACCTTTTCTTTTTAGAAATGCTTATTTACCACCTGGAGAAGCAAGGGGACAATATTTTTTTTAATTTTTTTTCAGAGATTACCTGGCTAACATCAGTCTGTCAGGAGGTAGTGACAGAGTGAAGAAATATGTTCATAAAAAAAGCTACATACTGAAGCTTTAATGTTGATGATTATAACCGACAACTAATGAAAACCC
Source organism: Garcialebias charrua (assembly GCA_038048925.1). Lineage (NCBI taxonomy): Eukaryota > Metazoa > Chordata > Actinopteri > Cyprinodontiformes > Rivulidae > Garcialebias > Garcialebias charrua. The sequence goes on from JBBPBX010108227.1 coordinate 4,544, forward strand.
CAAATTCAGTATCTCAGAAAATTAGAATACATATTGTGAAAAGGTTAAATATTGAAGACACTTGGTGCCACAGTCTAATCAGCTAACTCAAAACACTTGCAAAGGCCTTTAAATGGTCTGGTTCTGCTACACAACCACGGGGAAGACTGCTGACTTAACAGTTGTCCAAAAGACGACCATTGACACCTTGCACAAGGAGGGCAAGACACAAAAGGTCACTGCTAAAGAGGCTGGCTGTTCCCAGAGAGGTGAAGGAAAGGAAATTATGTGGTAGAAATAAAGTATACAAGCAATAGGGATAACCACACACTGGAGAGGATTGTGAAACAAAACCCATTCCAAAATTCACAAAGAGCAGACTGCAGCTGAAGTCAGTGCTTCAATAACCACCATGCACTTATGCAAGACATGGGTTTCAGCTGTCACATTCCTTGTGTCAAGACACTCTTGAACAAGACACAGCATCAGACAAGTCTCGCCCGGGCTAAAGACAAAAAGGACTGGACTGCTGAGTGGTCCAAAGTTATGTTCTCTGATTAAAGTAAATTTTGCACTTCCTTTGAAAATCAAGGTCTGCATGTCTGGAGGAAGAGAGGAGAGGCACAGAATCCATGGTGCTTGAGGTCCAGTGTCAAGTTTCCACAATCAGTGATGGTTTGGGGTGCCATGACATCTGCTGGTGTTAGTCCACTGTTTTCTGGTCCAAGGTCAACATGGCCATCTACCAGGAAGTTTTAGATCACTTGCTTCCTGCTGCTGACCAACTTTATGTTGATGCATTTTCCAACAGGACTTGGCCTGACCTGCACAGTGCCAAATTTACCAGTACTGTACAGGACTGTACTGTATCTGGTTTAAGGACCATGGTATCCTTGTTCTTAACTGGCCAGTGGCCAGTAAACTAGCCTGACCTTAACCCTATAGAAAATCAATGGGGTATTGTGAAGAGGAAGATGTGATAGACCAGACCCAACAATTCAGAAGAGCTGAAGGTCACTATCAGAGCAACCTGGGCTCTCATCACACCTGAGCAGTGCCACAGAGATAGACTCCATGCCACGCCGCATTGCTGCAGTAATCCAGACAAAAGGAGCCCTAACTCAATATTAAGTTCTGTACATGCTCATACTTTTCAGTTGGCCAACATTTCTAAATATTTTTTATTGGTCTTAATTCTAATTGTCTGAGATACTGAGTTTTGGGTTTTCATAGTTGTCAGTTATAATCAACATTAAAAGAAATGTTCATTTGAAATATACCGTAGTGTGAAATGAATGATTATATACAAGTTTCACTTTTTGAATGGCTGAAATAAACGTTTTCATGATATTCTAATTTTATGACCAGCAACTGACACCTGTATACAGTATATCATTCTAGAAAGGACACTTAAGAGGAACGGCAGTCTCCTCTTTAGAAAACAATCGTATATGGTCTGTTTAAAACCTCAAATCAGGATCTTACTGAAAATTTCACCCATTTTTGTGGCAATCACCTTCCAATAAACACCAGTTTGTAGAATTGTCCAAAGGACTTTGGAGATAAATGGCACATTTAAGCTCAGTTTACAGTAAAAGCATTAACAGCAATTTCCCTTTTTTAACCCACAAGTTTAGTTTCTCATCTAAGACCTTTCCTTCTGTCCAACTCCCAGTTTAATTTCTGTACAAAACTCATCACCTCACTTGTTTCCCACTTCAGTTTCTGTTTTAGAGCCAGAAATCAACATCCGTAAATCCTGGGGAGGCTTCCCCCACATCATCACAGCTGCCGTGTCCGTACCGAGCACAGATCGAGAGGGGTACAAATACACCATCTTCTCCAGATGTAAGTCAAAACATTAAGGACTTTCATTTTGTGCTGCTGCAAATATTTAAACTATTTTCAAAATATGAAATTTTAACTCATAAATTCAGTAGATTGCTTCAGTTATTTAGTAGTGATAGGATTAAAAATTGACCAAATTTCCAATATAATAAAACTACTTACTATGTAATTTATGCTGACCAAAATGGTTTTCAACATTGTGTTAACTATCTTAATACTGGCTCTGTATACATACTGCTGGCTGCTAAATTTCAATATATGAACAAGTATCATAGAACCTCAATGTTTCACAGGCAGTACAGAACATGTCTTGGTAAATACAAACTTGTCTGAATTTGCAAATTAGAATAAAAAGTGATCATCCTGGGGATTCAAACGCCCAAAACTCTAAAGGGTAAATCTAATTTAACGTTTTGGATTGTCCACCCTCAAACTCTTGGATGAAAACATAACTTGCATTGAGGTGTAATTTCAAGATGTTTGGGTAGCAAATGTGATTTTCCATAGCTACCCTTTAAAAAACAAAAAAAATTACTGTACTTTACTGTCTGCAGAGTTGTTAACATTTCTAAGATGCTTAATGAATGTAACATGTTCAGGGTGGAGCACTGCACAGATGTAGATCTTTAAAAGCAGTGTCTTCACTGTGTAGTAAAAAGCATTTTCAATTGTACAAACAGTTCTGAGTAAAGCCACCAGTACGCGAGTGTGGTCAGGATGTTTTTACCGTCTAGTCGTTTACATCATCGACAAAACATTAACAACACTTTAAATTCAGACTGAAGCAGATGAGTCATTAAACAGCATTTTCCACAAACACAGATGGAAAAACAAACCCAGATTGGTTTCTTTCAAATTTATTTGCACTAAATGGAAACTGTACTGCATGAAAAACATACGACCGTAAATAAATTCATTTGTTCAGCTTTTAATTGAACCTCATGACTAAAAATTCTTATTTCTTTGCAGCAATACCCTACAATGTGATCATGAAAGGTGAACGTCCCGTCATGGCTGAACCAAACACATCCCCTCGGACAAACACTTTCTTCAAATGTCAGAAAAAAACCTAACAGAAAAGCAATGACTGTTTCCTCTCAAACCAATGTTCTTGTGTTTATTTTCTTCTTAAAAGACACAGTCTCAGCACATATTACAAAAAGGGCTCTCTGAACAAAAACAACAACAAAAAAAGACCCAAGATTTAAAACCAGGCTGCAGAACAAGAGAAAATCGGTTGAAATGTGTTTAAAACTGTTTGACGGGTTTTGGTCAGTTCTGGTTGCAAAGTCCTTCATCTCAGAAATCTTCTTCCAGGAACACCCCGGGAAGGAAAGGCGTGACCTGTGGGGGTTAAAATAATCACTCAGTAAGGAAGCCACTGATGTAAAATTTAATATTAGTTGTATAAATGTATCAAATTACTGTTGTAAAAATCTCCTGTTTGAGTTTATAACAATGTCAACATTTGATCAAATAAGAGCTGTTTTGTGACTGTCGGTGTATTCATTTAAATATAAAATACTTTGTCAAAATTTGGACACATTAACTTTAATTTTTTTTCCAGTGTTTCTTTCTTTCTTTTTCTTTTTTGAAGAATGAGAATGAGTTTTGACTTTTTGATACAAACATGATACATAAAAACAGGTTTACAATAAAATGTGTGATTTTTTTGTTGTTATTGCACATTTGACAAACCGTGAAAATTATGTGTTGTAATTTAATTTATGGAGCTTTTTATTTAATCAGTCATAAAAATATGAACCCCACCACTTTTATTTTTGGCTTGCTCTTCTTTCGGCTGTTCTCTCTTCAGGGGTCGCCACAGCGAGTCATCCTCCTCCACCTCACTCTGTCCTCTGCATCCTCTGTCCTCACTACAACTACCTTCATGTCCTCTCTAACTGCATCCATATATCTCCTCTTTTGCATCCATATATCTCCTCTTTGGCCTCCCTCTTTGTCTTTTTCCTGGCAGCTGCATTTCTAACATCCTTCTACCAATATACCCACTGTCCCTCCTCTGGACATGTCCAAATCATCTCAGTCTGGCCTCCCTAACTATCTCCCAGTTGTTCAACATGTGCTGTAGGGCTGGGCGATATATCAATATTTTTAAAATATCGATATTTTTTCTAAAGAGATACGAGACTATATCGTTTATATCGAAAATCCTCCTGCTTTCTGCTTTCTCCCACTCGCCCCCCTCCCTCTCCTTCACTGAACACAGACCCAGCCCCTCCTTCCTGCCTGCAGGAGGGCGGAGACTTTCAGCACAACAAGTAAACACGGCAGATATGAAGAGCGCCGCTAGCTGCTGAGGGGAAAAAACAATGTTCTTTCTGAGCTAGTTTGGATTTAAATTGTCAGATGAGGGCAGAAAAAATATTTTTGTAGACGATGCTGAAAATAATCCCGACGAAAGGTCGGAACTACGAATCTTTTTCACCATTTAAACAGCGGAGTGGAGCATGAACCGTGAAACGGCAGAACCGAGTGTTTTTACAGCCTGCTGCTTCCTTAAAACAAACCACGGGTCTGAGCTCATTTAGCCGTGCGTGCACCGCAGAGCTTTATGAGAGGAGCAGAGAGAGGTGGAGACATTAATAAATCAGCAGTTTATCATATCGCTAAAGATACGGTCCTTAGCGGCTAACAAGATGGCTAACGCTTTAGCCGTCTTCTTCCACAGCCGAGACTGACCGTGTCTTTAGCGATATGATAAACAGCTGATTTAATAATGTCTCCGCCTCTCGGTTCACGTTTCTGAGTGGAGGCTCACATTTACTGCAGTTCACAAACACACTGACTAAAGTGAAAGCACCTTTCTATCTTATCAAGACACTCAAAGCTCTTTAAAACACAATCTGTGTCCTCATTTACCCATTCATACAGCACTCTACTAGAACTGTACAAAGAATAATCAGTACTTTATCACATTCATACACTGATGGGACACACATCAGAGGCAATGAGGGGTTCAGTGTTGCCCACTGCCCAGGAACACTTCAGCATGTGACTGCTGGTGGAATTGAACTCCCAGCTCTCCCATTGGAGGAGACTGCTCTAGCCTCTCAGCCACAGCTGCCCTCAGCTGAAGAGGATTATTATTTAATAGGTGTAAATAAATGTCTAAAAAATAAAGTAATGTATGTAAATAGTTCATTTTTTAGACATTTATTTTGTAGAGTTACAGCTGTTTGTTAATAAATGTTGCTGTGTGACAACTGGGACAAAGCTTTGACTCAGAAATATATTTTTGTTATTCTTTTATGGAAAGAAAATTATATCGAGATATATATCGTATATCGCAATATATCATAATATCGAGATATGAATTTTGGTCCATATCGCCCAGCCCTAATGTGCTGTACCTCTGATTATCTCATTCCTAATCTTATCCATCCTTGTCACTCCTAATGCTACATCCAGACCGAACGCCTTTTCAACGGCAAAAAAGCTCGACACGCACGCAAGTGGACGCACTGGACCAAGTGGTGTCCAAACCAGAACGTGAAATTGCGGCTGCGTTGCGGCGGCGGGAGGAGCTTACCGGTGTACCGAGTTCCTCTCTGCACTCCGCCAGGCAAGGAGCTTTTTATTTTTGTCCCTGTAGAGCAGACTTGACTGGTCGTGAAGGACTTGTCGCGAACACACAGCTACAATGAGTTTCTCTTCCATAGTCCATGACTCCGCGGGTTTTTTCTGTGTCCCACAAACAATACGTCACATAGTTGCGCAATAGCCCGTCCCCTCGTATCCGCGTCACATAGCGGACTCCCCCTTTCTCCTCCACCCGACTCTCCTGATTGGTCGGACACGCTGTGAAGTCAAATCAGAAAAAGGAAGAAAAAAGAAAAAGAAAAAAAAGAAAAGAAAAAAACATGCAGTCACATGGACCTAAAAGTGGGACGGACAATGAACAGGAAGCAGAAGAAAAGAGGAAGAATAATTATGATAAAAAAGATCATTTCTGATCATTTTTGAGCAATTTTTGAGCAATTTTGGGCAACAGGAAGTAGGTCTTCAGTTTACACGGTCACAAATTAATGTAGAACACCGGACGCTATTTTAGGTTCAGTCACTGGGGTCTCCGGTCACAAATTAATGTAGAACACCGGACGCCATCTTAGGTTAGCTGCCGAGAGCCGGACGAAGACTGGTGACCAGGATGGCTTCATATGGATTAATTACTAGCTGGAAACGTCTCTGTGAACTTTGTGGATGTCTCAAGCAGCAGCGGATTTATCGCCGATCGTGCCAGGCCGCCGTGCGAACACCTCCGGCCGGCCTGGCTACACCTCCGGCCTGGCTAGCTCCAGAGCTAACACTGGAGCTAACACGGGAGCCGGCCTTTTGAACACTGGTGACCAGGATCGCATCATATGGATTAATTACTAGCTGGAATAGCTCTGTGGACGTCTCAGGCTGGAGCAGCGGCTGGAGCAGCAGCTGCAGATTGATCGCGCCGCCGCTCCAACACTAGCTCATGGCTTGGCTAGCAGAAGCTAGCCAGCTAGCTAACACAGGTCTGGAGCAGCTGCGGTGGCTTGCCGGCCCCCGCGCTGCTTGGCCCGAAAACAATCAACGCATGGCAACCTATGTCGGCTTTGACCATCTCAAAGTAAGAAAATATATTTTTATTTATTCTGTAAATGTGAATAGCAATGTTTAACATTACAGTACACTACTTTACATGCTTAAATGTGTGCGCGCGCTCCGTTAGCATGATAAATAAAGGTTGAATGAATGAATGAATGAATAATTTTTTTTTTAAATATAATTTTCACCCCCTACCTACGAACGGATGAACGGTTC